>APFE030258397.1:11127-24920 GCA_000404065.3 Pinus taeda
CATCCTTAATTCCTCAATCAATGGAGCAAATCAAGGACACATTCCCCAATCAGTGGAGAAATTATTGCATGTTCTCACAAAGACTTCAAGTTTGAATTTCCTTAACTAATTAACTCATACTTAATTAATTAATTAATATTCAAATTGTTGGTAAGACCAAATTCGAATTTTAATTCCTATTTTAGACTTGGGACTACCTAAAAATAGGAATCCACACTGCACTGCTAAAATAGAACTTCTATTTTTAGCACTTTCATTTTTCATTCCCTATTGCTCAATCCAGCACTGATGCCCAAACTGCTATTTTTAGCTCTTCTATTTTTAGCAATTTCTTGTTGCCAATTTTCAACCCTCCCTCTAAACAAGAAAGGCTTCCTCTCGAACCCGATCCTATACCTCTGGAATGTTCTGCATGCAACACATCTACCAAGTGTGGTTGCTCCAGCAACTCTCGAAACAAAAAAAAAAACTCCCAAATGACTACTCTGTTGGGGTAGAAACATACTCTGATGCTGAAGCTCTACTTGCTGCTGACAAGTGCTCCCTATCTGACCTCTGTGCTACTGCAACATCCCCATGCATCTCGCACCATTGCACCCTTCTCTGTGCTACCTTGCATTGTGCAATACACTTGTGCCTCTTGCATTGTTGCAGCCTTCATGCTCTGCGCTTTCCTAGGATTCCCTACACTGTAGCTCTCTCTACTGCTCCATCCGCATTTGTTTCTACCTAATCAGTCAGTTCCTACTACTCCTCATTGGGGCTCTCGTAGCAAAGTTGAATCAAAGAGGTTGGGTACCTCAAGGATCCTACCCCTCCTCCTTGGGACGATCAATCTACATCGCCCCACCTCCTACTTGGAGGTATGGCTGCATGTGATCCCTCAGCCCACCTGGCTCGAAGTTTCCCCCTACTGGAGGTCTCTGCATGAGTAGATGTCTTTACTCGATCTCCACTCAGCTTCCTCTGTTGTGGCTGATCCACAACCTCCTGAAGCTGCTGCACCAATTGTGGCTCCTCCACAATCGTCTGAGACTTCTTCTAGTGTTGCATGTTGAGAGGTAATATACTCTCCCTCTCAACCACTAAGTCTCCATCAGTTTTCTTGCTACTCAAGGATTTGCATGCATCTTGAACCTCAAGAGAATACAGGTTCTTGACCCATTAACTGATCTGCTTCACTTGTCTAGTGATGATGTGTCTAAGGAAAACCTTTCCCTTACTGAAGACTACATCATAGCCTCTTTCTTCCAGCATCGCGATCGACACCAAGTTTCTCCTCAGTCCTGGTACATACTTGACATCGGTAAAGGTAAGGCAAGTTCCATGCTCCCTCTAAAAAATAACTGTTCCTACAGCTGAGACACTATATTTTTCATCATTACCCATCGCTATGAGTATCTGGAGATCTTTCTCCTCCAAAGTATTGAACAAACTCTTGTCACCGATCATGTGGAAAGAAGCTCCATTGTCAAGAAACCAACCGCTTCCCACCATGGATGAAACCATGCATGTGAAGAGTGTGAAATCGAACTCGAACTATGAAGCAAGTGCCTCACCCTCAGATCCTTCCCCAGATCCCTTCTTGGATTTCCTCAGTGGACAATTCTTAACAAAATGGCCCACCTCATGACAACGAAAGAATCACACTTTCGATTTGTCAACCTTCTTCCCACCATGGGGAGAACTGGATTCGGAAAGAGAAACCTTCTCCTTCCCCTTCACATTACTTGCTAAGGCACAGTTCTCTTCATCCTCCATGGATGAAGAACCGTCTCTGATGCTCCGTCTGATCTCCTCCTGCATCAAATCTGAGCATAGTCTTTTCCAATCTGGAAGTTTCTCTCTTCCATTAACCGAGCCTTGGTAGTTATGCGAGCTCTTAGGAAGCCCGAGGAGTGCGAGACTCACCATGTCATCATTAGCTATCATGACCCCTACACTTGCAAGCTCATCCCTACATGAGGTGAGCTTGTTCAAATGTATAGAGATCGTATCACCTTTTTCACACTTGATCTTTCGAATTTTTTCCTTCAATGCTAGCTTCCTCTGATCACTGCTATTTTGATAAATATCTTGCAATGTTTTACACATCGACAATGGAGTCTCTTTCCCATGGAGGCTCGAGACAATGTGATCTTGAACTCCCTCCAGGATGATTATCCTATCTCTAGCCACACACTTCCTCCATTCCACCAACTCTTGGGCATTAGGTCCTGATGGCTTGGGGACTTCTTGATCAATGAAGTCATTCACCTCGTTATCCTCTAATACTGCCTCCATGCGATCCTTCCAGGCTGTATAGTTTGAGCTGCCATCTAGTGCATACTCAAGCCTCAAACCATAGAATGCCATTGATGAAATCTGAAATGTGATAAGAACTCGATATCTATATCTAGAAACCACAAACTTCTTCCTTCTCGTATATTGTTCTTCCTTGATCACCTGTGCTCCAATACCATGTAGAATTTTCTCTACAAATCATCTAGCTCACTGATATCTTGTAGAAATTTCACTTGCAGATCAAACTAATATATGCAATGTACTAAAGCATAATACTAGATCTACATCTACCATAAACTTTGTGGAAGCTATTCAACCATGAGAAACATCAAGCATGAACACATATAAATGATAAGAAGGAATCAATCACACATAACACAGAAGAATTTATCTGAGAAAAGCACCAGCCTAAAACCCCATCTCTGTGTTATCAATCAAGTGGAAATCCTCAACAACATACAAAAAGAATCAGCTCAAAAGCTATCATGCTCTCTCTGTACTCTGATGATGTAGCTCATGGACTATCTAGGCCTGTATATATAGGCTCCACAAGTCCTCCAAGCCCCTATTTCCTTGCACAGTTTTGATTAGTGTCCAATTATATAACATGTGTGACTTGGCCAAATCATAGTTGTTGTCACCTCGGGTCCAACTACACAATACTAGAAGGAATAATATTCCTTCGTCATGCAAGGAATATTCACTAGGAATATCCTAGCAACTAAAAGTACACTGTACCTCATCTGATCTCAATTGGGTCTCTGTTTGAACTGCCATGCATACGTTATCCATGAGTGAATACTCAGTTGTCTGGAAATACCAGTTGTCACATGCATGCAGGCATCAAAAAACTGAATCTCATTAATTTAACAACTTTTTAAATTAATCTAACTGGACTTGACTAAGTTAAAATAAGTCAAATAATCTTCTCAATATAGAACTCAACCTTAATTCCTCAATCAGTGGAGAAAATCAAGGACACATTCCCCAATCAGTAGAGAAATTATTGCATGTTCTCACAAAGACTTCAAGTTTGATTTTCCTTAACTAATTAAATCATACTGAATTAATTAATTAATATTCAAACTACTGGTAAGACAAAATTCGAATTTTACTTCCTATTTTAGACTAGGGATTGCCTAAAAATAGGAATCCACATTGCACTGCTAAAAATAGAACTTATATTTTTAGCACTTCCATTTTTCATTCCCTATTGCTCAATCCAGCACTGATGCCCAAACTGCTATTTTTAGCACTTCTATTTTTAGCAATTTCTTATTGCAAATTTTCAACACTAGGCTTCCCCCCTCCTTTCATTGACTGGATCATGTGTTGTATCACCTCGGCAACCATCAGTGTCCTCATAAATGGTTCTTCATCTCATTTCTTCCACATTGAGAGAGGCCTTCAGAAAGGTTGTCCACTTTCCCCGCTTCTTTTTCTAATTGTAATTGAAAGCCCCAACAAACTCATTGCATTGGCCAAGAGGGATGGGCAACTGCAAGGTCTGAAAATGAGTGACCATTGCTATCTCACACATCTTCTATTTGTTGATGATATCCTTATATTCCTAAATGGAAGCCTTAGGGACTCAACTTCCTTCCATGATATCCTCACTCTTTTTGTCTTGGCTACCAGCATGGAAGAAAATCACTGCAAGTCTACCATCACCCTCTCCAATACATCTCCCCTAGAAGCCAAAATTTCTCATCAACATTTCCCCGTTCAACAACATCATCTAGAGGATGGCCTCAAGTACCTGGGGTTCTGGATCAAACCCCACTGCTATAAGATTGCAGATTGGATTTGGCTTCTAATTAAAATTGAGAAACAACTGATAAATTGGAACCACAAATTCCTATCTAGAGTTGGTCGACTTGTCCTCATTAAATCTGTCTTGGAGGCTACCCCCGTTTATTGGATGTCACTGGCCTGGATTCCTAAAGGAAGTCTTGCTCACATTCAGAAGATCTACTACAGATTCCTTTGGAATGGATATAAAGAGGGAAAACCTTTTCCTTGGGTAGGATGGAAGCACATCTCTCTCCCAAAGAAATGGGGAGCTTGGGGACTAAAAGACCTCTCAATATTTGCACATGCATTAGTAGCCAAGATGGGCTAGATACTGCTCACTACATAGAACCTATGAACTAAAGTCTCATACCACAAATATATTTAGCCTCATCATCTTATGGACTGGATTCGTATACTTGCCTGGCCTCGAACAGGGGTATCTATGATTTGGAAATCAATTCTAAATGTTATGCCTTTCATAAGAGAGGGTCTCGCATGGAGAATAAATGATGGCAATTTGGCCCGTATAGGTATGGATCCATGGACAAGATGGGGAACATGCATCAATTACCTCTAGGCCTCATCCAATTTCTAAAACATAGGCATATCAATGTGATCACCTAGATAGCAGATTTGGAGAACAGCTCCATCTTCGAACAAGCATGGTTATCTGCTCAAAATTTGGGTATCCCCATACACTGGCAACAGATCTGGGAAGGGTACATAAATTCCCTGAAAGAAGCCCATGTGCACATCAAATAAGGTCTCGTTGAGCTTATCTCGACCCCAACCAATCATGGTAAGTACTCCCCAAAATCTGGATAACCAAACCTTCTCAATGAGTGCAAATCACTTGTACTTCTAGACTGGTGGGCAAAGATCTGGAAGCTCAAAGCGCCACCCAGAACCATAATCTTCATGTGGAATGTGCTAAAAAACAAGACGCCAACCGGATCAAACCTTATGCGCCGATATCACTATGGACCACATTGGTGTGTTCTCTGTAAACAGGCTAAGGAGACAAATGACCACTTATTTCTCCATTGCCCGAAGTGTGCACTACTATGGCAACATCTATTAAACCTCCTCTCCAAACATGGAAGCTGGCAAGGTCTTTCGATACTTGAAGCATGGAACAACTAGATGGCTGTGAATCATGATGCAAAATCTCTATGCCTCCCTCTCCTTATCTATTGGTCTATTTGGCTAACAAGGAACATAATCATCTTCAAAGGAACAAAGGCTTGATGGCCACTTACAACAGCAAAAATTATCGCAGCTTACCATGAAATCCTTGATGAATCTCACCCTCCTACAATCCGCTCCCGCACCTCTGAGACGATTTATCGCTCCATACCGTGGGCATACTTTGATGGAGCCGCCCAAGCACAGGGATGTGGGGGGGGGGGGGGGGGGGGGGGGGGATTATTATATTCCTATCTGAGAAACACCACTACAAAATACAATTGCAAAACTGATCACACTCGGACATCTCTTGCATTTTTCTCTGGCACATTCATGCATTAAACTACAGATCTTTGGAGACTCCAAAATCATCATTAATTGGTTCAATAACATCAATAACTGTCATGCTCATACACTTAGGAACATCTTGGATGAAATTATGGATTTCAAGGCACAATTTAACTCTATCACTTTTTTCAACACATTTATAGGGAATGTAACGAGGTTGCTGACAAATTATCCAAGGAGGCCACGACACACCCAGAGGGCCATGGATGATTTAGGAACAATTTGGTGCAGAACATTATCAGTATTATTATGGGCCCTACATTGATAGGGCATATCCTAGGGTGGATAGGCCCTAAATTTTTGGTTTATTTTCAGTTGATACACAATACCTTTATATGTATATATTTATGTTTTTACTCTGCTTACTAGACAAAATGAGTACGCCCTATGAGGTGAATATGTACAACTTTTTTTGGAATGGCTTCAGCCATAACTTATATGTTTTTGACAACTACTGGACTGGCTGAGGCCAAAGAATTATGCATATGCCATAGGCATATACTATATGTAATTTTTCAAAATTAATGAAAGATTATGATTTTTCCTTGGGAAAAAAACAAACTCTGTAACACACTGCAATTGTTAATAAGCATTTAGACAAAGCATACATTGAGCATATTCCCTTGAGAATCAATCTAGATCATCAATTAAAAAATAAAAACAAGTCAACAGATCCTCAACTATCTTAAGTTGAAATAAGAAGTCTTTGGAAACTATTACAACCACATTAAAAATACTAATGTGGTTGACATAGCAGAAGGCATCATAAATATAAAAAAAAAAAACTATTGCAACATGAAGAATTTCTTATCAATGCACACATTTACCCGATTAACCATGTATAAAAACGTTATGGGTCACCTTTAACTTGAGAAAAAAAGATCACCCATGGTAGTTTCATCTATGATAACCATTGCCTTGAGCATTTTTTTTCTTATAAATATTTGGGTATTGATTTTCCTCATTATCTCAAAGAAAATAATTATTGGAGGTTGGAAAGATTACTATGAGCTTGAAAACAATTGTAAGTCAGTCGATCTGTACATTTGGAGTAAAAAAACGTCACTCTTTGAGACTCTTGTCACCCCTGTTAACTTATACGAATGTGAAGTTTAGGGGTGTAGTATATCTAGGGAGTTGTGGAGAAAGATTGAGATTGTTAGCACTCCTTAGTGTCCCAAGGCTGAGACAGAAAGCCAAGGAGGTAACCTTAGACCAAATTTTGACTTGGTATCTAGCCCTACCAAATCAGAGAGGGATATCTCTTCAATCTCACAACCAATGAAGTGATTGGAGAGAAAAATAGACCTTAGGCTAGGTATTCAACACATTAGGGTTTTGAAATGCAGTTTGTTGGATCAAGCTCATAGATCTAGGAACTAGGTGAGGGTTTCAAATGATCAAATGCAGGGATGAAAATGAGGCAAGGTAGCTATGTTTAGTGACATATTTGGGTTGTCATTTTGGTATAGGGTTGAAAAATGAAGGATCAAAATGAGCATATGACTATGAATTCATTCATCAGAAGAAATGAAACACAAACATGAAGATCCCATCAAAACAGAGCATAAAACTTATGAATTCTTCTTAAAAACTAATGAGATGATCACATGAAAGAATACATATGGTTGCAAGGTGAAATAAACATTCAAATTTATGATAAAACTAACAATAAACACTGTTAGTGGGCATACCACAGGAATCCCAAGATTATAGTTGCAACTGTGTTTAATATCGATGTAAAATGGTGTACACTAGCTTCTAATCATGATTACCAAGTATTCAACCCTTGCTTTGACTTCAATCAGGCTTCATATATATGAGAAACCAAATTCCCCTTCTCAGGGGTCGAATCCATCATCATAGGAACTAATTACATCAAAATCTCTAACGATGCCAAAAACTAGGGAGGTTAGAAACCAACTCCCTTTTTACATTAACTGACTTAGTTGACTTTGAAAGCATTGATTACAATGAGATTTACTCTTTTTTTTTTTCTGGGCAAAAGACTAAACTATTTGTATTAAAATAAAAAGGAAGAGTATGTACAAGAGGTTGAAACCTCTGAGAGTGCGTGGACAGCTCTCTTACAAAAGACACATACCATTACTGGTAATAACATTGACATTTTACTGTATCTAGAAAACCATTTACAGTCTGTAGAAATCAACAAAAAAGCCTGTAAATGACTGAAACTGAAACAGATGCTGACAATACATGACACATGCTGACTAGACCAACTAGAAATAAACAAAGTGGAACCAGGATGAGAGGACACGCGTCCAGCGACCCAGCAGGTGGCACCAACAGAGCAGAGGTGGCGGAGGACAGACGTTCGAGAACCAGTAACTTGCTGGTCGAAGGTGGCAGGCAGAGCGGAAAGGAAACTGGTGTTGAGACACCCGCGCCCAAAACCGGGGCCTAAACGACCATCGAAGATCATCGAGCCCAGATCAAAAAACCAAAAAACAGAAGCGAAAGCCAGAACCTTACTCTTTACCAGAGCTGTCCTCCACCTTGTCTTCCGCAGCCTTCTGCTTGGCAGCGTTCTGCTCTGCTTCCCACTCCGCAGCTTCTCTCTCAGGGTCAGGAAGAAAATCGATTTCCATGCCACATGGAATATCTTCCAAACGCCGAAAACCCGGGGGGATAACAGGATACAGCCTTCCACCAAAGAGACACTCAGACATCTTTGCTTCCTCAGGTACATTCTGAGCCTTGGAACTGGAAATTTCCTTGTCAATTAAGCTACAGATTTCCCTTAAGGCTTCGTGCTGTTCCTTGGCATGATTGCCCGTACTGTCTTCTTCTAGCTGGCTCTGGGTGGAAGGCTGGTAGGAGCTGTCCTCCTGGCTGCTACTATGAGGGCTTCTGTTGGGGGTTTGCTTCTGCATTTCATCGATTCCTTTCCCCTTACCTGCTTCATCTTCTTCCTCTGCGAAAACCACCGTAATAAGAGTAGAGACAATCGGTCTATTGGTACGTCGGATGTAACGAAAAGTTACAATCTGGACCGAATTGTCTGTGTCAGAATTAGAATCGACATAGCTCTGGGAGCTTGGCAAAGCAATTGTCAGCCGAGTAATTCTGCGCGGGCTATGAATGCCCCGTCCACCATGCTTTTTGCCCCTACGCGGCGAAGCATGACCCCGAATCGGCATCTTGAGCTTGCCAAAATGAAACTCAGTCCTCTCAGAGATGACAGGAGACAGAGGAGGCCAACTATGGCTCTGAGCTAAGCCTCTGAAACGCGAATGCGTTGTCCTGACACTCCTACACTCAACCCATAAACCCACATTCTCCTGCAATGCAGAGCCTAAATTCTTAGCCTGTTCAGACAGGCGAATACCTCTTAAATCCTTGTTCCTGAACATTCTGGCGGCACCTATCGTGGAGACTTGGTAGCTCGGGCAGAAAGGATGGCAATGAATGCCATTGATGGTGTATTTAATGACTTTCATTAATCACCAGACTTCCGGCTCGAGGACGCCGCGTGCCGGTCACGTGGCATGCCATTTGCATGGTGTCACCCGCATCCGGGATATTTGTGTCTTCAATCTGCATGTCTCTGTTTATGATATCCTGGAAAGTTGCTCTATCTGAATCTGAAGCGATAACCGGAGGCGTTCCTTCCTGGTGCTCCTTGCCCAGCTCTGCTCCTAGGTTCGCTAGGAAGTCAGCAGCTTTGTTCCCTTCCCTTCTGATGTGCTTAAAGGAAGTGGATTTATTGTTCTGTAGCCAAGTCTGAAGAGATTTCAATCTTGTAGCCATCCTCCAACTTCTGCTGACCTTCTGTGCTGTAGATCCCTGCTGAAGTTTTGAAGCCATGTTAATGATAATTTGCGAATCTCCTTCTACAATGAGGGGCATGAAGTTTTGATGATGGGCCATTTGAAGGCCGATCCATAGGCCTTCCAACTCTGTTGTATTATTAGTATTCCACCCTATAGATCCAAAATAGATTTTGAGAGGGATACCTTGAGAATTCCTGATAACTCCTCCATATCCTGTGATACCTGGGTTTCCCTTGGACGCACCATCAAAATTAAGAAGGTAGGTGTTTCTGGGGGGTGGCGTCCATTGTGTGAGCAAATTTTTCCTTTTCATTGTGGAAGTGCTTGGATCAGTCTTGGGAGTAGTTATCTGGAGTTGCCAATTGTTCCAAATAGCATGCTCCTTGTTGTTGGACGGCAGATCTTCTTGGGACTAGCCTTTGATCGAAAGAGTTTCCTGTAGGTTCTGCTTAATGATGGTCCAGATTTGCTCCAGATTCAGAGTCTGGTTTTTAAAAACTATCCGGTTCCTTTCTTTCCAGATGTTCCACATTACTATGCCTGGAATGATTTGCCATAGGGTGTTGAGAATATTACTCTGATACGGTTGCTGTGGCCATGATCGTAACATGTTGATTATGTCACCCTGGTTTCTGATCATCCTTTGACAGCGAAAGGAAATTTTCTCCCAAACTTTGCGGCTGAGGGGACATAGGTGCATGAGATGGGCTGCTGATTCCTCCTCTGAGTTGCAGTTAAGGCAAATGGAGGGTCCTTCAAACTTCCTCTTTCTTAAATTGTCCCATGTGAGAATTCTATTGTGCGACAACAACCAAAGGAATGTGGATATCTTCGGCCATAAGGGAGGTTTCCAAATTCTCTCCCAAAGTTGATCTTTTATGTAGTTGCCTTTTATAATTAAGTGGTAGGCTTCCGTGGAGGTGAAAGTGCCTTTCTCTGCATATCCCCATCTTAGCGAATCTGGTCCTTCCTTCTTGATTATTGTCCTCTTTTTTAGCTCCTCTGCTAATGCTTTCTGAACTTCCGCTGTGCTGTGAGGTAAAATCTCTCTGGCATCCTTCCATTCGCGATGATCAATTATGTTATTATTGGTCCAGAATTGATCGATCGTTTCTAGTTGTGTGAGGTTCTGATTGGGGAGATCTTGGAGTATGTTACTTATGCTTGGTAACTGTTGCCATGAGTCTGTCCAGAAACGAGCTTCACATCCACTCTTAACTTCCCAGAAACAGTGTTGTTGTATGAGATCTTTGTTGAGAATCGCTGAATTCCATATGACGGAACCTTTTCTGATTTCTGTCATTCTCGCCCGTTCCTTCAGAGGCAGATTGCTGGCATATTTCGCTGTCCAAATTTGTGCCCATTGGGTATCTGGATATGTTAGCCATTTCCACCAGATTTTGGCTCCCATTATTCTATTGCTGTGATCCGGATCACGGAGGCCTATTCCTCCTCCCTTTTTTGGAAGACATGCCTTCTCCCACTTGACAAGAGCCCATTTTCTGTGAGGACCAGAGTAGCCCCATAGGAAATTTCTCTGTAATTTTTTAATTGCTTTGAGGATCCATTTCGGGGCAGCTAGAATTGAGAATAAGTATAAAGGCATGGATTGCAAGACAGCTTTGATTAGAATAAGTCTGCTGGCCATGTTTAAAGATCTGTGAGTCCAAAGAGATAATTTGGCTTCTAATTTTTCCAAGAGGGAGGTCCATGATGAGTGCTTCCTGGCAAAGTCGAAGAGAGGTGCTCCTAAGTATTTTGAAGGTAGGGAGGCAATAGAGAAACCGAGGATCCGAGCTATAGCTCGTTGGGTGGTGGGATGCGTATTGAAGAAGAAAATATGGGATTTAATTGAGTTGATTAGGGTGCCTGAGGCTTTCGAGAAAAGAAGGAGCAGAGAGCTTAAGGCACGGGCTTCTTGAACAGAGGGATAGCCGAAGAGCATGTTGTCATCGACAAATTGCTGGTGAGAGACAGTGGGAGCTTGGTGTAGGGTGATGCCTTTAAGATCTTGGTTTTGTATGGCATTTTTAATGCATCTACCCAGGCCTTCCGCCATAATAATGAAGAGAAATGGCGAAAGGGGATCGCCTTGTCTAATTCCTCTGGAGGCTTGGAAGGTTGAAGTCAGAATGCCATTTATAAGAATAGAGAAAAAGGCAGAGGATATGAGGCTTCTGACCCATCTTATCCAAGCATTGTCAAAACCAAAAGCATGTAAAACTTTTTGCATATATTCCCAACTTATGCTGTCGAAAGCTTTGGAGAGATCGATTTTGAGTAGCATACCTGGTTTCCTTGATTGCTTGAGGGAGTGGATAATCTCATGGGTGAGGATTATGCCATCCAGAATTTGATGCCCTTCCACGTACCCAGACTGTTCAGGAGATATGATGTGAGGGAGCACTGGTTTTAGCCGAAGTGCCACCACCTTAGAGATAATCTTGTATATAATATTACATAAGGCTATCGGTTTTTATTTATCAGGCCTGTTGGACTCCTCTGATTTAGGAATTAGGGCGATGAAGGTGGAATTTAGACCTGGGAACATCCACCTCATGCTGCGAGATTCCTCTGCTACTTGCCAGACTTCCCATTTGATTAATTCCCAGAAATAATGAAAGAAGTTTGAAGTGAAACCGTCAGGGCCTGGAGCTTTACCTGCTTTGAGGGAGAAGGCTGCTGTTTCCACCTCCTGCATGCTGATCGGCTTGAGGAGCAAGGAGTTCTTCTCTTCTGATATGAGATGCGGGATGTGTTGCGTGATTTCTTCTATGGCAGCTGTTCGATTTATACTGGGCTCCTTACTCATTTCCTTGAAGTGTTGTATAAATTCACGTTCAATTTCTTCTTGGGTTTCCATTTTTTCTCCCTGCTCATTGATGATTTGTGTTATATTATTTCTCATTCTCCTTTGGATTGTAGATCTATGGAAGAACTTGGTGTTTTTCTCTCCTTCTTTTAGCCATCTGATTCTAGATTTTTTCCGCCATAATACTTCCTCCTGTTACTCCCGTGCTAGTAGTTTTTTTTTCCAGATCTTGCTCTTTTTGTGCCAGTTCTTCTGTACGCCCTTCTAAAATGATTTTTTGTTGTATTTGTTTGATTCCTTCAATTATCTGCTCTTTCTCTTTTAGGATATTGCCAAATGTATTCTTGTTCCACCGCTTGATTTCAGCCTTGAGCATCTTCAGTTTTTTTTGGAATCTCTCCATTTTTGTAGGCGCATTTGGGTTACTAATTTTCCAGGTCTTCTGGATGAAATCTTTGAAGTCTGGGTGAGAAAACCAGAAATTTTCAAATCTGAATGGTCTTTTAATGTTGTTACCTGGCCGATTCCAATGCAATTCTATTGGCCAATGGTCGGATCCAGAAAAAGGAATTATGTGCGCTGTAAACTCTCCTCCGAGATGAACGGCATTGTCAGAGACTAGAAATCTGTCAAGTCTGGACGCGATTTGGAGAGCTGCGCTTCTCTTGTTCGTCCAGGTGAATATGCCATTAGCTGTGAGAATATCAATGAGCCAGTTATTATGAATGAAGTCTTTCAGTAGGGTGCCATCCCTGTTGATTCTGCATCTGCCTCCTTTTTTTTCTTCTGAAGAGGCTATCATGTTGAAATCGCCTCCCAAAATCCAGAGTGGAAGGCGCCTGCCATTATTAAGCTGAGATATGTTTTCTAGAATTGCTGCTTTTTGGGGATTTTCTTGAGGGAAGTAAACATTAGTTAAGTGACCATGAATGTTAGTGCCCATGATATGGAACTCTGCCTGAATGAAGTTCTTATTTGCATTCATATTGTTTAATTGGATTTTTCCTGCATCCCAAAGGATTGCCAATCCTCCAGAGGCTCCTTGTGCATCTACAGTGGTGACTTGTCCTCCTGGCCAAGCCGTGGCAGCTATTCTTTCCAAGATTTTCGAGTTACATTTTGTTTCCTGTAAAAAAATGATGGTTGGTTTTTCTTCCATAATCAAATTTTTAAGTAGTTTTCCTTTCTTGGGGTCGTTCAGCCCTCATATGTTCCATGAGATCACCTTCATTGGGAAGATTTGGGGTTGGTATTGAAATATTTGGTGAGTTTGGCATATCTGCCTGACTCAACCAAAACCTCACCTATCTTTATTGTTCTTTCTAAGGCCGTCTTGTGTCCTCTCTTCTTGCTGTCTTTGTAAATGAATTTACCATCCCATTGGCTGCCTGTTTGAATTCCAAGTGAATATTTCTTTTGAGCTTTTTTCAAGATCTCTACTAGATTATCAACTTGTGTTTCAGGGATTTTGTCAAAGTTGCCTGTCTTGCATGCCTGCTCTAACCCCAGGAGATCCAATTCCCCCACATCTATTGTTTCACTGTCGTCTTCCATGAACTGTGCTTCTTGTGCCGTGA
>APFE030258406.1:0-14358 GCA_000404065.3 Pinus taeda
GTCATGATTAAGGGGAACTGTCAAAATAACAATCACACCCATTGTTCGCCTGAACGATGACTATTCTAGATTATTATTAAAAGTTAATAATCCACAAGTTTAAGTAGAAAATAAATGAGAGTTAGTAAAGTCCCTATATTCCTCTAGGGGATTGATGTATAAATTAACATAACTGGGGATTGAGGTATAAATTAACCTAACTGGAATGTATTGTGTAATCTTCCATGTTTAGTATTCTTCTTTGATACTCATGAATTTGATGCTCTGATTCTTTTCTGTGTGAGTTTAAATTTAACTCTGCTCCGTACCTTGATCACCATGATCGACCAAGGACGTTGATTGGAACTGCAGGTAACCCTAAGGCTTGGCGAGAGGTTCCTAATGTTGTCTAGGGACCAGTAATTGATATAGTACTGGTCCCACCAAACCACCATAAATTGAGACTTTTGAAACCAATATTTAAACATAAATAAATAACATTAAGTATAAATAAGTATTAATTTATGTCCAAAATTTCCCCATACATTGACTAGGCCCACAACTGTCCATAAAGATTATTTTACTACTTAAGACTGCAAACCATATTGACCCAACTAGAAAACAGCTAAAGCCATAAAGGCTTCCAAAATGGTCTATTCCAAAAGTACAAAGCAACAGTCACTTCAACACCCACTCATCAGAACTGCAGCTTTGCATCCCAAATAAATATGCCTACCTGCACATAAAAAAAGGGTATGTCAGCCATAACTTATGTGTTTTTCAACAACTAAACACCCTATGTTCAATAAATGACACCCAACCCAATAACATTTAAACCCATGTTTTTCAATAAATGTCACCCAGACCCAATAACTACAATAAATGACACCCAACTCACTCTATTTCTCATTAAAACAGATCAAAGCACATGGATCAACAAATAACCAATTCCCAACCATTAGATCACATCAAATTAAATCCAGACCACACATTCAAAATGAAGGCATTGCAATCCATGTGCATCCATGTCCACCAATTAAATTCAAGTGCCAAAAACTATAAAAGAAGTCCATCCATTGTTGAAGTTGCATCTTATGCTTTCAAACTATTCAGCAAACTTGAAGACAACATCACTAAACAGTTGCCAATATGTCCAGGTTAGTTATATCAATTACCACTCATTCTTCTTATAGTTCTGTTTTCATTGTTTTCATTTATCAGATTTCTTACATGATCTATCTGGCCATAACAGATAGAAGGATACCTGGATGGTTTCACAAACGACCATTGAAAGTCATTATTCTTACAGTTATGTTTTCATTGTTTTCATTTATCAGAGTTGTTACATGATCTGTCTAGCCATAACTGCTAAAAGGATACTTGGATGGTTTCACAAATAGCCATTGAATGTCATTGTTCTTACAATTTTGTTTTCATTGTTTTCATTTATCAGAGTTCTTACATGATCTGTCTGGCCATAATTGCTAAAAGGATACCTGGAAGGTTTCACAGACAGCCATTGAATAAAAGGTAGGTTCTAAATACAACTATTTAGAAACGTTAAACCATTCCTTAAAATAAAAAAAATGAATGCCTTCAACATACTTAATTTTTTCAGTTCAATTTCCTAAAACCTTTTATGACTGATAAGTCCATTCCAAGGCTGATCACAGCTGCAAGTTGTTTCCAACATAGAATTTATGCCTGGAATGGTGGCCATGGAATGTAATGAAGAAGTTGCAGTACTGAGACATTTTTGGCAATGCCCAAAAAAAAAATGGAAAATGATATTGGAAACAACTGTCGTAGAATCCTACTTGAATCCATATAAAGTTGCTAAACTGATGAACATGCAAGAAATTGAGAGACTACGAAGTAATTTGTAATGAGAGACTACGAGGTAATACAATTCAATTTCCTGTAACATACATGTTGATAATTTCCTGTAATAAAGGAAAAATATTTTTGTAGAAGTATTAAATCATAATTTACAAATATTCTAATGTCTAAATGCATGCAATAATTTTACAAGTTGTTGCATCTATGGCAAAAGGAGGTTACTCTGCTCATACAAGGAGAAGTGGCAGGAGAGTGACAAGTGGTGCACAACTACGATGCACATCATCTGATGAGGATAGGACAGCTGATGTTAATGCCAAAAATGCACTAGGGAACATTGTTGAGGATGACCATGTGATAGCAGCTGATGTTAACATGCCATCAACCATAAAACCACCATCAACAACAGTCCAAGGAGTAAGCTCAACTAAAAATATTAGTGCTATAAGAGGATGGACAAAATAACAAATGTTAGTTGCAAGTGACGACATAGAGTTTAATGGATACTCAGTTCAGGTATCTACAAGAAAACACAGTATTCCTCCCTCATCAATACATTATCGGATAAATAGACTAACTTATACAAAATGTAGAGGGCCTCTTATAGTTATGATTGAGGAGGAGGAGGCCGCGGTGGTTGAATGGTGTAAAGAGATGGCCCAACTGGGACATGGGCTAGAGTTGATACAACTCAAATCAACAGTTGCTTAATCTATCAAGGGAGGCCAAACCCATTCAAAGATGGGTTTCCTGGTAAATCATGGTGGTTTGGGTTTAAAACAAGGCATCCAAAACTTGTATTGCATACTGTTGAGGGCCTTGACAGAGATAGAGCATTAAATTTGCGCCCTGCAATTGTGCAAAAGTTCTATGACACACTTTCTAGTGCTTACGATAAACATTCTTATGGAGCAGACCATATATGGAACTGTGATGAAACAGGTTTATAGGCAGGGAGGAATTGTGGCATGTAGGTAATTGCCAAGAGAGGGAGCCAAAATGTGCCAAAGCTTTTTCCCAAGAGTAGGGAGTGGATAACTATTTTATGTTGTGTCAATGCAATTGGTACAATCAATCCCAGGATTTTATCTATTCAATGGTAAAAATCAACTGAAAAAATATATATAGAACTGTGAACTAGGTGCATGCATGGATGCACATCCCCATGCATGGATGACTAAAGAACTGTTTCTAAGTTGGCTTTTTCAGTTTTCTACATTGGTACCAGGTGGCGTCTCGCCTAATAACAAACACCTTTAAATATTAGATAGCCATGGGAGCCACATGGTTGTATAAAACATCGAGGAAGCAAACAATTTAGGCATCGACCTGTTGACATTGACCACTCATACCACTCACAGACTACAACCCCTTGATGTTAGTGTGTTTGGCCCTTTCAAGAACTATTTCAGGTCGGAGCGCGTTGCATGGATGACAAAGAATCTAGGGGTTGAGGTGAAAAGGTTTGAGCTAGCAGAGCTTGCAGGTAAAGCTTTTAACAGGGCTTTGACACCATCAAATATCAAGGTTGGCTTTACGAGGACAGGAATCTGGCCACTGAACTATGATGCTCTTATGCATGATACTGGTTGTAGCCAAGCATTTCATGTGGATGGTCAGGAAGAAAGGAATGCCCAAACAGATTTTGAAGTGCAAGAAGTAGATGACCAAGATGATGTTGTTGCAGCTGGTAATATGGTTTTCCTATCTCAAGGACACTTATATGCTGAAGATGATGAAACTATATGTGAAACACAATATAGCAATGAACAAATTCGTAGTAACATGGAGATCGTTCCACCAACTCAAGAACATGAAATTCCTGTTGCTGATATTGTAATGATATTGTTGAATATGCAGTTGACAATGACCAATTGACATTGCCAAGCCAAGTAACCCCACCTTCATGGCTAGCAGAAGCAATGATCAATATGAATGCACATAGTTTCTCAGCAACCAATGAAGAAAGCATGAACATGCCCTCACAACTAGCAGAATTGAACAATGAAATTGTTCATTTTTTTATGGACAATAGATCAATGGAAGAAGATGAAGGACATAATGAGGCATCAAATGAAGATAATGATATAGTTTAATTAGTTCCAACAGATACTGGAAGGGAAGTACCAAACAATTACATGCGGGTGGGAGGGGTGGAGAAGACACTTGGACGGTTCCTAAAGCTACCAGTAGAGAGAGTATCAATGAAAAAAAAGAAAGGTGCACTGGGTAGTCTTCGTTTGGGCTGAAGCTCACAGTTACTCACCTCAGAGGACTATATAAACCTGTTAGTTGAGTATGAAAAAAAGAAATTTGAAATGCAATAATTAAAACAAAAGAAGAATGATCTAGTCAAGGAGAAGAAGGCATCAAGGATTGTTGCAGCACAATGTCGAGCAAATGAAAGGATTGAAAGAGATAAAGCAAGGCAAGTTAAGGACCAACAAAAGCAAATGGCAAGACAGGAAAAGAAAAAACAAAAGGCACAACAAATGCTTGAAAAGGAACAAGGGATGATTAATGATACAAGAATAGCTGATGAAATCATGATTATTTCAAATTCATTGGACTCCATTGCAGATATTATACAATTATTCCAAGATCTCATAAACATTCAAGTGCCCCACTATCAAACTGACGGTTTACCCACTTGCCTTGTTCCTACCAAAGTTTGTGTCAATTCTTTGTATGCTCATTACACACCTCCACTTAATGCAGGGGTCAGTAGTGCAAATGTGAGATATGGGTACTCAGTACCTTCATGGTTGGAAGCTGCAAATTGGAATCAATCATATGGCAACAATCAACCATTTCCTAATTAGCCCTTGACTCGTACGCCAACCTATCTGGCTCAAGAAGGTAACTCGGGGAGTTTTGGCACTCAAGATTCTTAGGGCCATAAAGAATAGGAGTGTCATATCTTTTTGGTTCTAACCACATTATGATGTGGATTTTGGGTGGATTGTATCTTTTTCTTGGAACAGAAACATTTTGGCCTACAAGACTAGATTGTAACTTTTTCTTGCCATAGAAATTTTTTGGCTGACAACAATAGATTGTATCTTTTTCTTGTCACAGAAACATTTTGGCTTACAACCTAGTAGTGATTTCTTATGGCAACCTAATTGTGTGTTGAAAAGAAATTTTCAATGGAATATGTCTTTCTGTAAAATATTAATTATGATAAAACTATTTCTATAAGTTATTCTGTGAAATTTGTGTGGCTAGCTTAGAGGAATAAAGGAAGGAAACAGATAGGTATTGAAAAATAGTTTCCTTCATTGCTGGTTAATTAGTTATACTTGAAGCGGCTGGGTTAAACTGTGTAACTATGGTTGTGTTGAAATAAATTTTCTAGAACTCAATTAAGTTGCTGCAGATTAGCAAAACTATTTATGGCTTCTATTAAACTCGAACTGAAAACTATTATTTCAGTGGTTGTAGCTAAAAGAGAAAAGGAAATTAATGATAGATGAATCCATGAGTAATTCTGTGAGATAACTAGTGTTAATTTCTGGGCCAAGTTGACAGGGTCAATAGGTTAGAACCGATCCCCATCTCCTTAAAGGCTCATTGAAGAGGATAGAGCCTTCAAGAGGATAACTATTGTTTGGGTAAATCTCAGTTAAGCATTTCAAGATTATTGATAACTGATAGACCATGTTGCACTGAAATAGACCTTGGTAAAATCCCATCAGTCATAGTAACCAAGATTCATAACAAATAATCATTGGTCTATTGATATCATAAGAAATTCAATAATAACATTCCATTCCAACTCTGGACAAGAGATAATGGCCAAAGGCTTAGGAAAATTGCTAAATACGAAAATCAAATGACTAAACAGTCTCAAATGAGGAGGCAATCTACCTCATAATAAGTTTTATTAAATTTCAAAAAGCCACTGATAATTTTATTCATTGAGGGGACACTTGAGAAATTGAGAGCACTTTATGAAGTTGCATATGAAAAAGGCTAAATACAGAAATGAAATGACCAGATAGTCTTATCCCATAATAAGTTTTTGGGAGCACTCATTATTAAGTAGAGCAGGAAAAATCCTTCAAATTTAAATTCAGATATTCAAAATTCTAGTTCCATGTCCAAACATAGATCACTAAAATAACAACACCCCATCTCTATATTTTTTTCCATATGAAAAACTTCGAATTCAAATTTAGCTTCTAGGTCCTAGATCACTAATATGAAAACCTTCAAATTCAAATTCAGGTTCCAGGTCCAAACATAGATCACTAATATAGATACACACCCCATGTCTAGATCTTCACCACCACATGACCAAAGAGTCACATCCAATATAATCGCTGTAAATATGAGAATAACCTAAATCCTTAAGAAAATGAAGTTTAATCATCCTCCTATGCATTTCTGACCAATAACCATACCTAAACCCAAATCTCTTCTCAACCCCACAAAAAACAGGACACAAAAATTTCAATTGAGGTGGCTACAAACTGCAATAGTTGAGTAAAACTGACATCATTTAATCATCTTCTCAACCCCCAAAAAAACAGGACACAAAAATTTCAATTGAGGTGGCTACAAACTCCAACAGTTAAGTAAAATTGGCATCATTTATGATCTTCTCATCCCCAAAAATAAACAGGACACAAAAATTTCAATTGCGGTGCCTACAAACTGCAAAAGTTAAGTAAAACTCGTATCATTTAATCATGTATATATAGAACTATACATCAAGATAGCCAGGGCATGAAGCCCAGCTATGGCATCCCATCATCGTGAAATTTTTTTTCCTGTAAAATAATAGAGAAGGGGACAAACAAACAAACAAAAATTGTATATACAGAGACAATTCTGAAGGCTTGTTAACATCATAGAACCTGAACACATTTTATCTGTTGACAGACAGAGCCTGTGCTCTATCCTTGATGCCAAGAGGAGAGGGAATTGCTGGCCTAGAATTAGTACCAACAAAGGCATCCTTCATTTGAGAAATGAGATGCCAAATCGCCATGCGATCTCTAACTGTTATTTTCCCTTCCCCAATTATCTTTAAAATATTTGACATCTATTTAGAAGAAGGAAAAAAATAATGAAATTTGTATTATAGGATTCTAAGGGTGTCAGGATTATTATTTCAGTCATTTTTCAGATTCAATAGGGTAGATTCAAAGTTGCGAGCAAGCATAGAGACTCTATGCAAGAGACAAAACCAAAAATTAAATAATTCTAAATTGACCAAAAATTGCCTAGGAAGAAGAAAATTTCTCATTAATAGGAGGAATATGCTAGCAAAGCCTCATAATGATTTGTTTCTATTCGATGAACGAGAAAACCAATCTTCTAATTCATAATACTATTACAGACCAATAAATGAAATAAACATTGCAAAAGTGGAAACACTTGATATGAACAATAGACAACAAATAATGGCCAAAGGTATAGGAAAAAGGCTAAATACAAAAATCAAATGACCATACAGTCTTATCTCATAATAAGTTTTTGAGAGCACTCATTATCAAGTAGAGTAGGAAAAAAGCTAAATATGGCAATAAGAACATAAACCAGAGTCCAATATGGCTTCGAGGGTTTCGAGGGTTTGTTTGGGGTCATTGCTGCTATATTCCATTTTCCCTTTGTCTTTCTACTCGGGGCTGGTTGCTAGGCGAAGCCATTCGCCGAGGATGGCATGGGATGACCAAGGATGGCACGCTGAGGATGGAATGGGATGGGCAAGGATGGAAAACCACCTAATACCTCACATGTGAGCATCCTCAACACTTATGTGAACATAGGCCAACACACAGAGGACTAAAAATGACTCAATTGGCATAACTATTCTGTAGATATTCGTAAACTGCACTAAGAAATAGAAACAGAGGAGAACAAGGTCAAGGCCATTCACAAAGCATGCTCATCGTGCTTCTTAGGAATCTTTCATTTGCCATTGAAACTCTGCAAATGACCGAGGATGGAAAAACTACCTAATACCTCACATGTGAGCATCCTCAACACTTATGTGAACATAGACCAACACACAGAGGACTAAAAGTGACTCAATTGGCATAACTATTCTATAGATACTTGTAAAATGCACCAAGAAATAGAAACAGAGGAGAACAAGGTCAAGGCCATTCAAAAAGCATACTAACCCTGCTTCTTAGGAATCTTTCATTTGCCATTTAAACTCTGCAAACGACCGAGGATGGCACGGGACGGACAAGCACAATAACAGCGAAAAATTCACAAATACCATCATGTAAAGCCACAAACAACATCAAAATATCCACAAAAACCCTAAACCCTAAAAAACTGCCATAGAAAGTTTACAAAAAATCCAAATAGAGTTGCTTGTGTTCAAAAACATAGAGAAATTGCTAGAAGGATTAAATTCCTATCGGATACAAGCCATGGATGGTCGCCGACCTTCCCCAGAGCTCGCCAGATCTTCTCCACACCTGTAATGACCTTTTCCACACCTGAAATGAGAAGAAAAATCCATTAGACAACAGAAAACCACCAAAAAAACCAGTACAAAACAACAAATTAAGCAATTACCTATTAAAAAAGACCTTCCACCTTGAGCTCGGTAAAACTGCAACCGGCTCCTCCCTAAACAACAAAAACTGTGAAAATACCACCACCAGAGAAACCCTAAACAATCAGGGGTCCAGAATGACTAACAAATCCAGGCGGAAAACCACAAGAAAGGTAGAAGCGATGTTCCAACCACAAACCCTAAACCTCGAACAAACATTTACATCAACACATGCATACCAGATGAAGCTCAGGTCCACAAACCCTAAACCTTGAACACATGTTTGCATCAGAACCTCAATACCAAATGAAGCATGCAGGTTCTTGGGCTGTCCTGCACCATCTTCGGCAGGGGGCTTCACCCAACAACCATCTCCGAGGAGAAAGACAAAGGGAAAATGCAACATTGTAGGAATGACCCCAAACAAACAGAGGAAATGACACTGACACAAAATTTTATGTGATGACACGATGCCCAACACGTGGACCTCCACGGTGAACATGTGTCGTACCAGATCCATGTGGGTTGACATGTGGTTTTGCGACGTGGCAGGGAGGGCGGAAAGGTAATTTCAACCCTCCCCTATGTTTATTCTCACACCACGAAGTAGAAATTTCTAGACTTTTCTCTATTTGGAATTGTCCAAAGGTGATGTCGGTGCTATCATCATGGATGAACTTCCATACATGCAATATTTTGTGGAAAAAACAACATTCACCATTCAAAACTGAGGATTTGTAACTGATTACCATTGGGATTGATAAATTGATTTTTATTTTGATAATCATTCCACTTAATAATTATC
This sequence comes from Pinus taeda, assembly GCA_000404065.3. Classification (NCBI taxonomy): domain Eukaryota; kingdom Viridiplantae; phylum Streptophyta; class Pinopsida; order Pinales; family Pinaceae; genus Pinus; species Pinus taeda. The sequence continues at coordinate 9,144 of APFE030258406.1, forward strand.
CATGACTTTTTAAATTTTATTTGTCGATATTGATTATCTTATTTCGGTAGGTGTTTGATCACATCATCATCAATAGGTAAAGTCTGTTTCAATCAAAATATTGGAGCTATGAGAAAATGGCGATCTATTTGATTGCAACAATAAAAAAATATATCTTAATAAGGTATAATAGACTAACATTTATATCTTTCCATCATATTACAAGTTTTGGTTTATAGTAGTGTTTACTCATGAACACCATAAACACCATGTGTTATATATCCATATGTTAGTTGTAAATTATAAATTGTCTTAATAACTAGCAATGTCAACTAGAGTTTTCAAGATATTGAATTGTGGAAAATATAATGAATTCTATATGAACTCTTCTATTGTGGGCTAAATCAGATACACATCTGCCAATTAAAATTATATGTATATGAGATACATTTTCAATGAAAGAAAACAATTTAGAAGATTTATTTTAGTTGATTGTTCTAGGTGCCATTACCTTGCGCTTCAATTTCAAGTTGGATAAGAAGATTGTGTACACAATTATTATCCTAGAAATATTATGAAGCAAGTATATTGTTCTCTTCAATTTTTAAGTTTTTACATACACATAAGCTAAATTCTTAAGTTTTTACATACACAACCGATTCGCTGACACTATGTTTAAACCAGAATAGTTATTGATATATTTTTCTTGATTTCCAATATAAATGTTTGTAATAGTTATATATAAAATAAAATAAAACAAAAATTATTATTTTTGATTGTTCATATAATTATACATAATGGCATAGACATGTAATAATATCACATTTATAAGCTTTAATTGATATTTATTTTTCACACATATGGGGAAGCGGAACAATCGTTTTCTATGGTTTAGTTGAAGTATTTTATAGGTAATTCAATAAATTAACAATATTAACCAAAACATACTCCATACACAAGTTATATCAATAATAATAACAATAATAATAATAATAATAATATCTATTTTTAAGGTCACAGTAAAGCCAGACACCAAATTGGTGTATGAGACCCCCTTGTTCATGGGACAAGGGACCCACCTCCGCACAACGATTTGATTGCTAAGTCTACGACGACATACATACTCTACCCCCCTCTGGTTTTGAACCTATGACCTCTTAGGAGAAACACATGCTCTTAACCATTGACCAATGAATATAAATGGTTGGTCAATCATGTTGGTAAATTAATTTGTCCATGTGAGTTCATTATTGTTTCCCTTATTTGAGTTTGGTTATCTTAGAATTAACAAATTTTTGGGCCGAAATTTTTTTAATTTGTTAATTTTTAGACATTTTCTAAAATAAATATTATTGTAGTAAAAAATTATATTATATTATATATATATATATAATATATATATATATAAGATATATATACCAAAAATTTTATTACTAAATTACATTTTCTTTAATTGATTATTCACCTACAATGTAAAGCGGTTTAGAAGTGGCAAAATATCCAAACCCTTTATTTATATGGTCAGAATTAGTATCGAATTCTCATGTGAATGCCTTGATTTGTTGCAGGTGTCATTATTTTTTGAAATTATAAATCTTCAGTAGTGATGTCAAGTGTTTAATAGAGGTAAATTCTCTCAAAATATTTTGCACGGTTCTAGGTGTTAATTATTCAAAATTCACTACTGGAATTGTTGGTGTTCTTAATGCATTTTTCTAAATACTAAAGAAAATCGGGAAACCCGACGCTTCTGTTTATATATATTAAAAAAAATTGTATTTATCGTGTGAAAATCCAAACTGCTTTATTCACTATTTACACTTTTAAGACATTTTTTAAAACAAAACAAATTTTATGTCTTTAAAAGTTATTTTTATTTTAGTGATTTTATATTAAAATTTAATATCAATTTAGATGTCTTAAATATAAAACTTAAGACAAAAATATTTTGACACAAATATTTAAAAAAAAAATTACATTTAAGACAAAAATTGAGTGAGACAAAAATATTTTAAGACAAAGATTTGTATTTAAGACAAAAACAGTTTAATGCAAAAATATTTTAAGACAAAACTTTATATTTAAGACAAAGACATTTTGAGACAAAAGTATTTTAAGACAAAATTTTATATTTAAGACAATGGTCACTTAAGACAATGCAAATTAAGATGAAACCCATTTAAGATGATTAACAATTAAGACAAAATGATATCAATTTAAAAAAATATCATCTAACACTTGCAAAATTTACTCTGACTGTGCACCCTAAGTCTACCAACTTGTAGGCTACTACTATCTCATGCCTATACCAAGGATGATATTTCACTTTCCATTCACATTATCTTATATAAAGACAACGATTGTTTGCACTCTTCGTTTTGTCGTAGTAGCCGACTCTGGGAAAGTGGTAGCTTTTCCTTGCATGATTTTTCAAACATCAATTCATGTTTTCTCGCTTAGAGACAAATTGTCTGTCATTACATTCGACACTACTAAATGGAGGGGGCTTTTAAGATTTTTTTTTTTGTGACAAAATAAGTCCTTCATATTAAAATTTAATTTCGTCTTAATGTCCTTTATACGAGGCATTAGTAAAGAAGGTAAAGGTAAAGGATTAGTGGTCCTTCTTTATGTTGTTGATGGGTTCTTTAGGAAGCAAGCGATGGATGCCGACAAAAACTAAGGGGATTTAGGGTGATGGAGGATGAAAAAAAAGGTGTGCTTGGTGAGAGGTGAGATGGAGGCACTTTCCCTTAATTTGGATAGGTAGTAATATAGTTGGACAACGTTTCACGGTCTCCATTAATTATGTTTTAATATGTGCTATTTTATTGTTACATTTATTTTGAACACTACTTCTATCTAGTGGTTGTTGTTATGAATACATTATTGTGCTGGAAATCCTGACTGTCATCAATAGCATGGATTAGATTCATGTGAAGGATAGTGCAGGAAAAGTACCAAATATCCTTTGGAAGACAATATGCCTACCTCAAAATCTCTACGATAGCTTTTGCAAGAAGAAGAACCTGAAGATAAAAGATTACATTATGGAAGCATTAGTCACAAAATTCACAAGGGTGGTAATTTTGGTTACAAGTGTGGAGGTAGATGGATTAAACATAGCCTTCGATGGTGCAATCACTGGTGCTATTGGGTGAAATACATCAAAGCATAATTATATGAGCTAGATTCGGTTTTTATCCTGATTCTGGATGATATCGGGGATCTGTACTAGTTTTTTTTGTTTCAAGGTACACTAATAAAAATTTGTTTTCCATTGTAGTTATTGGTCTACTTCGTGGTCTATCTGATATGCACTAGCTGGTTGTTTATGTGGTATTTATTTTGAACCTTTTCTCCTATGGATCTTTCTGCTCCTTCCTTGGTTTTAGATTGGTTGATTGAGGGATTTTTGAGGATCTTAGATGCTACCTACTAATATTCTCTGTGGTCTATCTAAGACACACTAGCTGGTTGTTTTATGTGGTATTTCTTCTAAACCTTTTCTCTTGTGGATATTCCTACTCCTCTTTTGTTTGGGATTGGTCGATCTAGGGATTTCTGAGGATCTTTACTGCTACGTAATTGCATTCATTTTGGTTGGTGGAGTTGGTAAAATATTTTAATTTTTAATTCGATCATGAAGGAGTCGCTAGGGGTCATTAATTGGTCTATGGGGACATTTATTTTCCAAGATGGCCATTTATTATATGAGGGACAATCCATTAATGGTTTGTGTCATCATTCAAGATCTTAGCCAATTGTGCGCTTGATGAGATTTTTCTGAAGGACATTGGGCAACAGTGACTGGTGAGGCTAATGTATTTGAAGGGGTTTCCTAATGAATTGATTTGGTTACAACATACATCGAGTGGGGTCTATAATTGACAAGTGACATTAATTTACCTTGTTTACATATTATATTGAGGTTTTTCTAAACACTACTACATAACGTATTTTTTGGTAATGCTCTCTACTTTGGTGCACATATAGGCAAGAATGCATAGTGTTGACGGTATTAGTTGTACAATTTGCGTTTACATTTATCAGTAAAATTTGAGTTGGTATTGAAGGAAACTCGGGGAGTGACATCTCATTACTCGATGTGTTGGTACATGCGAGTATTGAGGCGGAGAGTCATGGTTGCCCCATGTCGAGAGTCCAGCTCTATGGAACATCTCCTATACATGCAACTATACATGTGGATTTGAAGGTTTCGATATCTCCTTTAGGTATTAAATCCAAATGTGGTAATCCACAGAAAATGTTTTTTCATCATTTGTAGAAAAAGAAGGTAGTTATGGTTGATATTGATTATCATAAACTTATTTTTGGTTTTGATGTTTTTTCGGACTAGAAGGTAGGATTACAGGAATGCGATTTGGTGGGTAAGTGGTATTATCTACTAATGGATGGATCTTAGATGTCATTTTGGGTTAAAAACATTGGTACCTTGTTCTTAATGTTGGGTTGTGTTATATTCTTTCCACGACTAGCCCACATAGTTAACTAGGGGGTTAGAAGGTGGGTGAAGCCCCCCTTCATTGTGCCTATTGCATAGCAGGGGGGGTGACAGGGGGTTTGAAGGGTGCAGGTAACCCCCCTCTATGGGGTTTGGGGTAGCGTACTAGAAAATTTTGTTTTTTGGACCCTATATTAGTTTGGGCCTTCCTACCTATGGTTTTGTGCATGATTTTCAAACATGGTTTTCACCGCGATGGTTTTCGATCCATGGTTTTGGACGCGATGGTTTTCGGTCTATGGTATTGGATGCTTCGGCATGTATAAATATGTATTGCAACATTGAAAGGAACATAATGAAAAATCATGGTGGTACTCCCAGTTTTGGGATCTAGTGAAAATATTTTTGTATGTGTGTTTTATGTGTTATGCTCTCGCATTGCTTATTTTTTGTGTTTTTAGAATTTGTATGCAGGTAATTTCTATATCAGGTTAAAACCTACGTTTGGTATCTGAGCTATTTTGGCTTCAAGGGGACGCCTTTTTTGCTTAGGGGTTTCGCTTGGGCCTGTGGTAACCCCAGTTCAATGGGAGATCTGCGAGATCGATTCTGGTGATGAAAGAAGATGGCGAGTAGTGGAAAGATAGAGATAGAGAAATTTAATGGTCAGAGTTTTGAGTTGTGAAAACTCAAAATGGAGGATCTGTTGGTGGATAATGATCAGTGGATCACGGTAGATCCGGATACTAAACCAATGGGAGTGTCCGATGA
>APFE030258410.1:14465-30514 GCA_000404065.3 Pinus taeda
CTATCACAATTGTAACAAAGCCCTTTTTCTCTTTTTTCTTCCAATTGTTGTGGTGTAAACCTTGTAGGTTGTGGAAGGTAGGAGAAGAAACACTTCCATAATTATAGTCATGAGTGGTGGGATTCCTTTGTTTCCATAATTTCGCTTTCAGTTTTTCTTGCCCAGCTGAATGCCTTCTCTAATGAATCAGGTTCCCAAAGACGAACCTCATGTTGAATGTTATCCTTTAAAGTACCTATGAAGACATCAATCCTTTGTTTCTCTGGAATATCATTTACCCTTATATTCAATTTTTGAAAGTCCTCAATGTGCTCTGTGATTGAATACTTTTGTTTGAGATTTATCAATTGGCTAAAGAACGTGTTTCTCTTTGTATCCTCATAATGTGCTATCATTTCCTCCGTGAAAATTGACCATGTAACAAGTTTTTTACGAGAACAAAGCCATTTGTACCATAAAAATTGATCTGGTTTTAAATATCAAGATGCAATACGTACCTTTTGTAACAATTGCACCTCATGTAGATCAAAATATTGCTCCATCTGTAGTATCCAATTTATCAGATCCTTGCCATAAAACTTCCTTATATCGCCTTTTATTAATTTTAGGAGCTCGATCTTGAAACAACTATACCTCTGTAATTGTGTCTCTTCCAGTTCAAAAATTGCGATCTTCAGTAGCCCTCTATGTCCTCTTTCCAATGCCACAAGTCTGATCAAAATTGGATTCTCCAAGAAAGATTTATGCACAATCTCCCAAGATGACCTGATTATATACCTTTTCAGAAGAGCGAACTTGTATGAAGTGCCACGTGTCACTGTTTTGACCTTTGGATATGAAAAATATACACAAGAAAAAGACAATCCATCCTCTTTCTATTACATCTTACTAAATTTCAATCTGATGCTCAGAGAGACAATTATGACGATTTTCCCAAGGTGAACTTTTTAGAATGTAATTTGAGGGTCTACAAACACCCTAACTTCATTAGATTATATCTATGAAACTATAGAGATACAAGATCTAAAATTCGGAACCGAGGTTCAAACTGATTTCTTCTCAAATGTTTTTTTGTTTTAACTTCTGAAACTTCGTAGCCAAAGAGTTATAGCAAAACTCCCACGATGACCTGTTTTAGTTGAAATTCCGGAGCTTGAAAAAGCCCTAAATTACTCATATCATATCTCCACAAATATGGAGAGACAAGCTCTGAAATTCGGACCCAAAGTTGATAATGATTTTGTCTCAAATGGGTTTTTTCTGTAGCTTCTGAAACGTTGCAGAAACAAATTATAGGGAAAATTCTACGATGACCTCTTTGGAGCAGTGAAACCCTAGAATCCAAAGCTCTCATACCAAATGTTACGAAACCATCTCACAAAAAGATAGAAAAGATAGATCAACGCCTTAGAAATAAGCCTCTTCAAGGGGGAACCTCCTTTAAATTACACAAATGAATAATTCTTGGATGATACAAATCACAAGACCTCCTTTCTATATATAGGAGTCTAAGGGGTCATAATATAATCAAAGTCGACATAACAATAATAATGTAAGGGCACAATAATAACAATATGGGGACTACATGGGTAAAACGATATAATAAGGGGGTTGTACTAATAACAATAAGGGGTTACACTAGTAGTATAGGGGCCTAACATCTAGAGCACCGAGGGTGATAAGAATTAGGGATTATGTGCATGATGTATAATTCTCATTTCCTAAGGGAGGAATAGGAAAGTGTTGAGAGTGCTAACAGAGGGTTGAGTTATAGCTTCAACCACGGGGAGTTCTAGCATGATTCTTTCGTTACGATGAGAAAACTGATTTGCAAAGACTAAGTATCAAGTGTTTTAGGCAAGGGATCAATGGTTAGGTAAACTGTTGATTCAAAAGCCATGCTAACCAAACAAAATATTATGGATACATCTCTCTATTTTCACTCACAAAGTACAATTGTAGTGCTTTTCTTGGCTTGTGACACAAATCATCACTCGTCTTCTTAAGTTTTGGATCACATTGAAAAATCAATCAATGAATGAATCCACATCAAACCTTTAACCACTTCAAATAGGTTTCGATGAAACAACCATAACCATTTCCTGATCATCTATAGCAGTAGTAACCTAGCCGTTTGTAGTTCGGTTGCTACAACAAGAATCCTTTACATTAATCCAATCCCCTATTTATAAGTCAAACGAAAATATGATCCACCTTTTCAATCTAGATTTATGAACAATTCTACAGGTGAGTGATGCACCTTGTCGATGGCATTCAGGTCCTTACAATAACTGGTTTCCACAAAATCTTGGGTCAATTGCTTGAATCCTAATTGGCGATTTCCACTATAAAAAAATTTAGGCCTTAGAAGTCTGAACTATTCTTACCTCTTACTCATTCAAACGATGATCACAACACTCCATACAACATTACATTACATTCCAACAATCAACATTTTTTATGCAACCACAATTTTATTAATTTAGATGCTACAAACTATTGTGAGCTTAATTGATCATAATTTACATTAGCATATGTTCAATGCTCAATATTAAATTTATATTTGATTTGGATTTGGGTTATAGTTTAATATAACAACTGCAGATCAAAATACTACCCATTCTAAATATAATTATAATTGAATACATAGGTACGAAAATAAGTGAAAGATCTTTTTAATTCCATTCATTCACTGAATTACACAATCACATAAACAAAAATCAGTTTCAAGATTGGAACCTCACTCAATCAATTTTTGAGGTTGTTTTCACATTATGGCACCACAGCTAGCTAGATCTCCATTCCAATGGCCAGTTATCTACGTTCAGAAATAATTCAAAAACTATGGATTCCCTTTTCACCCTTATGGGCCTACTCACATTTCAATGGTTCCCCCCTCTCTTGCCTCAAGCTCCATAGATTTGACGTAGTCTCTTCAAACTCAGTGCCAAGTCTATCTAGACTTAATATCCCATGATTTGGTCATTGTTGTCCACTGATTACTCCATTTCCTCTACATTTATGCCGCTATTGTATAACACTTTGATCGAATCCTCCAGATTGGTTGAGGCTAAAACTCTATGTAGTCCTCACTACATGTATCCTTTTTCAACCATTCCTCTAAGTACATTATTTCTTCCTAAAAATATCCAAACATTTACTTTGAATGTTCTACATGAGGGTCAATTTCATCTTCAATTTCCAATTTTTCTATTTCTCTAATCACATTTTCATGTTCATCGACACCTCTTATAGCCTTATGATCAATTTAAAAATTGAAATTTACCTTTCTTTATTTATATGTTGTAAGCATCCCTTCATTTCTAGGAACTTGTGAACATGTTTAATCTTTGGATGAAATCTCTTCTCTTGGCATAGGTCCCTCATAAAATTTTCCAGTAACTCTGACTCCTCATGATACTACTTGAGCATTTCATCTCAGTCCTTATCTTTATTTTTGTTATCCCATTGGCTATCTCCATCCACCAACTTTGTTTTTTTCTCTTCACAAACAGGTTCTTGCACTTTTCCTCTACATATTACATTACACAATTGTGTATGAGTCTCCATTTGTTTATCCTTGTGAGACAATATTGTTTCATCCTCCTTCATCTTTATGACAACTTCAAATGATTTTATTTATTCTGATAAACTTTAAATGATACACAAATTTCTAATTTAAAAAACAAAAGGATTTTTAGCCTCATTTGACGCCTCTACCATCAAATCTTCCTCATGTTACTTGGAACATTCTACATAGTTCACAAGATGCTCAATGGGTTTCCTATCAACATCATCTCTAGCGAATAGCCTTTCCACTTATTCACAAAAATGAAAGCCTCTTTTTTTCATCAACCTATGCTTAAGCTCAAATCCTATGAGCTTCTCATTCCTTAATTGAGAATTCATCCTTTGTCGTAGTTTTACCTGCAACATATTCCACTCCACCTTCTTCCATATAGCCAATTTGCATCTTTGTGCTTCCTCACTTTCCTATAGAAACTCCATTCATACACTCAATTGCAATTTCATCTGAGCGAGCTCCTTATCAAACTCCTCAATACTCATTCTTCTTCTTATTCCATTTGCTTTGGCATCTTCCGTTACTTTTTTGTGGCTTGCACCTTGTTGAAAATTCTAGAAAATATGTGATAGGTTAACCCAATAATGCAATATAAATCAAAGAAGAATACTATAACCTACTTCCACTATCAATTTGTGGAAGCTTAAAGATCAAGCTAAACAATATAACCAAAAGAAGAAGGATCAATGGCACAATACACATGAAAATACTTTTGGGGAAAGTCTCAGATAAAAACCCCACACTATTGTATTATCATACATGGTGGAAATGCATAGGGATTATACAAAGCCTTAGCTCTCACAGCTAGCTAGCTCTCATTACAATCCTCACAGATGCTCATAGACAATCTTGGCTTCTCTCCGACCTTCCTCTCTTCCATCCAAGCTCCTATTTCCTTGCGCTTTTCCTTGTGGATGATTACCCTATTACCAAGTGGAAAACCAAGCCTTCAAAACTGTGCAATCCTCAAGGATGAATCCTCGACTGGATGCATGATTTTTCTCCATGAGAAAACACATGCAACTGATAGTGCACTATCCTTGAACATTAATCTCAACTGGGACTTTCTCAGAATAGACATGCATGAGTTTCTAATGAGGGAATATTCAGTTAACTGGAGTAGCACTAGTTGAGTGCATTAATGCATCAACTGACTGTTAACTCACTATTAGTTCCTCTAAACAGTTGAACTAATTTAACTGACTTACTCAGTAAACTGATTTAACTAATTACAATTCAAATATACTCAATCTTATCTTCCTTAATTTTAGGGGATAACTCTTGCATGACTTCAGAAGACTCTAACTGAATTTCTCCAACTAATTAATTTAAAATAAATTAATAATTATTTTCCAAGTAGCTATTAAGACTAAATTCAATTTTAATTCACAATTTAATTCAAGGAAAAATTAAATTGGAATATTCTTGTTTCCATATTTCAACACTCCCTCTCAACAAGAAAGGGATTATCTGCCACCCTGATCCTGTCTCTATGGAAATCGAATTTACACTTTGAGAATGCCTTTGTCAAAATGTCATCATCTTGCTCCTCTGACGAAATATACTGTAGAAAAATGATCCTCCTCGACCTATGAAAATACATAGGCAACAAATCTTGCCTTATGCTTCTCCACATTACCATCAACAACTTTATTTAACTTATAAAGCTAACGGGAACTCACAACTGACTTTTTATCCGGTCTTGGAACCACGTCCCAAACATTGTTACGAACTATGGACTCATACTCCACCACAGCATCAACCCAAATTGGCTATTGCACTACTTCCTCAAAGGAATATGGCTTGGTCTCAACACATTACCGAGCAAGGGCCATGTATCTAGTGTACCTCTCATTTGACCTCCTCTATCTGCACTGGGAAGACGATTCTCCCACATTCTCTCTCGCATCCTCCAACAATCTGTCAGCTTCTCTTGTGTGCTTCTGTCCATCTATGGAAGACTTTGCTTGAGTGGATGTCTCCACTCCTGGAACCTCTGCATGCGGCTACTCCGCATCCGTCTGAGGATCCTCCTCCTTAGGAACCAACAGTTCCTCCATAGCTTGTAGTTGGAGCTCCCTCTCAAGGGAAACTTGCATGGCCTTTTTCTCATCAAACTTGAGATCTATGTGAACCACTGTCCTCCTACTGGTGGGCAAGTACACCCGATAGTTGTTAGGTGTATCAGTGTACCCCACAAATATCCCCAACTCTGCTATTGGCTCAAGCTTCTTCCATGCATCCTTTGTCACATGGAAATATACTGATGAGCCAAAGGTCTTGATGTGACCCACATCTAGTCTCTTACCGAAGAAAGCTTCCTCTGGTGTCTTCATCCGAAGTATGCGATGCGGGCTTCTATTCTACAAATAGACCAATGTGTTGCATGCCTCAGCCCACAAGTGAAGTGGTAGGCCTTGGTCATGCAACATTTCCTGTGTTGCCCCTACAATAGTTCTGTTCTTCCTCTCGGCCACCCCATTCTGCTGTGGATTATTAGGTGCCATCAACTATCATTTAATTCCCTCCATTGCATAGAATTCCTTAAACTCTTAAGATACATATTATCCACCGTTGTCGATTCTCAAGGCCTTGAACTTCTTCCTTGACTCTTTCTAAACAAAAGCTTTGAACTCACAAAAATTTGTGAAAGTTTGGTCCCTCTTTGCATGAAATAAATCCAGCGTTTACAAGAATAGTCATCAATGAAAATCACATAGTACCTTTTCTTTAGTGTGAATGCCATCGAGAATGGCCCACACAAATCAATATGAACTTGCTCTAAGATAGCCTCTACTTCACTGTCTCGATCAAGAAAGGAAGACTTGGTGTACTTTCCCAAGGTACAACCTTTGCATGTGTCAACTTTCTCAAGTTTACTTTTGGGAAGTCCTGTAGATATCTGCTACATTGTCTTCAAAGCCCCATGATGCAAATGACCCAACTGCCTGTGCCACAACTTGCCAATGTCTTGGCTTTGCACCAATTTTTCTTTCGTACTCAATGCTGCACAATCATCTACCTCTAGTTTATAGAGATTGTTCACCTGAATCCCTATCCTCTTAGTCTGAGCCGTGGCTATGTGTCTTAGGAATGCCTTTCCTTTACTGAAGACAACATCATAGACTTTGTCCTCCAACATCGTGACCAATACCAAGTTCTTATTCAGTCCAGGCACATACATCACATCTATCAAGTTGAGAGGAGCTCCATGTTCCCTCTTAAAAGCAACCGTGTCCACTCCTGAAACACTATACCTTCCGTCGTCATCCATCTCAATCCGCATCATGAGGTATTTCTCCTACAAGGCACTGAATAAATTTTTATCACCAGTCATGTGGAATGAGGCTCCACTATCAAGATACTAGACACAACCCATCATCGATGACACCATGCATGTGATGAGGGTAAAGTTCATTTCAAACTAAGAGGCTAATGCCTCGCCTTCCAATCCTTCCGAGGATCCCTTCTTAGACTTCTTCGATGGGAAATTAGTCACATAATGTCCCATCTTGTGACAAGTAAAGCATCTTACTTTAGACATGTCACCCTTCTTCCCTCCATGAGAAGAATTCGATTTGAAATGGGAAGCCTTCCCCTTCCCTTTCCTTGCCTTACTTGCTAAGGCCAAATTTTCTTCATTATCATTCTTGGATGAAGAACCATCTCATGTGCTCGTCCTGATCTCCTCCTGCATAAGATTTGACCACAGTTGTTCCTAATCTGGCAGTTTATCCCTTCCATTCACAGAGTCCTGGTAGCTATTCCAACTCTTTGGAAGGCTAAGGAGAGCGAGGCTCACCATATCATCATCGACAGTAGTTATTCCACACTACCAAGCTCATCTTTGTAGGAGATGAGCTTGTTTAGATACGTGGAAATAGTATCGCCCTTCTCTATCTTGATTCTTCGAAGCTTATCCTTGAGTGTCAATTTCCTCTGGTCGCTACTATTCTGGTACAAGTCCTTTAATGTCATCCATCTTGAAAATGGAGTATCCTTCCCATTGAGACTCAAGATAATATGGTCTCAAACTCCCTCAAGGATGATCTGTCTCACCTTCGCCACACACTTCTTCCACTCAACCAACTCTTGTGCATTAGCTGAAGTTGGCTTTGGGATTTCTTGATCAATGAATTCCTTCAAGCCATTGTCTTCTAATAAAACCTCCATTCTATCTTTCCATGCTATGTAATTCGAGCTACCTTCCAAGGAATACTCGAGTCTCAAGCCATAGAATGCCATTTGCCAACCTTGAAGTATGATATGAATTCGATTTTCACCTGCAACCCCAAACTTCAGACTTTGAATTCTATTCTTAGTATACTGTTCACAGCTCCGATACCACGTAGAAAATCTATGATAGGTTAACTTGATAATGCAATATAAATCAAAGCATAATACTATAACCTACCTCTAATATCAATTTGTGGAAGCTTAAAGATCGAGCTGAACAATATAAATAGATGAAGAAGAATCAATGGCACAATACACATGAAAATACTTTTGGGGAAAGTCTCAGATAAAAACCCTACACTATTGTATTATCATACATGGTGGAAATACATAGGAATTATACAAAGCCTTAGCTCTCACAGCTAGCTAGCTCTTAGTACAATCCTCACAGATGCTCACAGGCAATTTTGGCTTCTCTCCGGCCTTCATCTCTACCCTCCAAACTACTATTTCCTTGCACTGTTCCTTGTGGATGATTAGCCTATTACCAAGTGGAAAACCAAGACTTCAAACTGCACAATCCTCATGGATGAATCCTTGATTGCATGCATGAGTTTTCTCCCAGAGAAAACACATGCAAATGATAGTACACTGTCCTTGAACATTAATCTCAACTGGGTCTTTCTCAGAATAGACATGCATGAGTTTCTGATGAGGGAATCTTCAGTTAATTGGAGTAGCACTAGTTGAGTGCATTAATGCATCAACTGGCTGTTAATTCACTATTAGTTCCTCAAACAATTTGGAACTAATTTAACTGGACTTAACTTAGTAAATTGAATTAACTATTATAAATCAAATATAACTCAATCTTATCTCCTTAATTTAAGGGACAACTCTTGTATGGCTTCAGAAAGACTTCTAACTTGAATTTCTCCAACTAATTAATTTAAAATAAATTAATTAATTATTTCCATGTAGCTATTAAGACTAAATTTGATTTTAATTCACAATTTAATTCAAGGACAAATCAAATTGGAGTATTCTTGTTGCCATATTTCAACACTCCCTCTCAACAAGAAAGGGATTATCTGCCACCCCGATCCTGTCTCTATGGAACTCGAATTTACACTTCGAAAATGCCTTTGTCAAAATGTCAGCATCTTGCTCCTCTATCGAAATATACTGCAACAACAAGATCCTCCTCAGCCTGTGAAAATAGATGGGAAACAAATCTTGCCTTATGCTTCTCCACACTACCATCAGTAGCTTTCTTTACCTTGTAAAGCCAACGGGAACTCACAAGTGACTTGTTCTCTGGTCTTGGAACCATGTCCCAAACACTGTTACGAACTATGGAGTCATACTCCTCCACCATAGCATCAACCCAAATCGGCTGCTGCACTGCGTCCTTAAAGGAAGATGGCTTGGTCTCAACACATTCCCTGGCACGGGCCATGTATCCAGTGTACCTCTCAGGTGACCTCCTATGTCTACGCTGAGAAGATGGTGCTCCCACATTCTCTCTCACACCCTCCAACAATTTGTCAGCCTCTCTTATGTGCTTCCGTCCATCTCTAGAAGGCTCTGCTTGAGTCGATGTCTCCACTCTTGGAACCTCTACATGCGGCTACTCTGCATCCATTTGAGGCTCCTCCTCCTTAGGAACCAACAGTTCCTCCACAGCCTATAGTTGGAGCTCCCTCTCAAGGGAAATTGACATGGCCTTCTGCTTATCAAACTTGAGATCTCTATGAACCACTGTCCTCCAGCTGGTAGGCAAGTACACCTGATAGTTGTGAGGTGTATCAATGCACCCCACAAATATCCCCAACTCTGCTTTTGACTCAAGCTTCTTCCATGCGTCCTTTGTCACATGGCAATATATCGATGAGGTAAAGATCCTGAAGTGACCCACATTTGGTCTCTTACCGGAGAAAGCTTCCTCTGTCATCCCAAGTATGCGATGCAGGCTTCTCTTCTGCAAATAGACTATTGTGTTGCATGCTTTAGCCCACAAGTGAAGTGGTACGCCTTGGTGTTGTAGCATTGCCTGTGCTACCCCTACAATAGTTATGTTCTTCCTCTTGGACACCTGATTCTACTGTGGGTTATGAGGTGTCGTCAACTCTCGTTTAATTCCTTTTTCTACACAGAAGTCCTTAAACTCTTGAGAGACATATTCTCCACCATTGTCGCTTCTCAAGGCCTTGATCTTCTTCCTTGACTCTTTCTCGACCAAATCTTTGAACTCACAAAACTTTTTGAAAATTTTGTCCTTCTTCTACATGAAATAAATCCAACATTTACGAGAATAGTCGTCAATGAAAATCACATAATACCTTTGCTTCGCTATGGATTCTGTCAAGAATGGACCACACAAATTAGTATGAACTCACTCGAAGTTAGCCTCTGCTCGTCAGCCTCGATCATGAAAGGAAGTCTTGGTGTACATTCCCAAGGTACAACCTTTGCATGTGTCAGCTTGCTCAAGTTTACCTTTGGGAAGTCCTGTAGAAATATGCTGCATTATCTTCAAAGCCCCATGATGCAAATGGCCCAACCGCCTGTGCCACAACTCGCCAATGTCTCGCTTTGCACCAATTCTACTTTCGTACTCAATGCTGCACAATCATCCACCTCTAGTTTATAGAGATTCTTCACCTGAATCCCTATCGTCTTAGTCTAACCCATGGTTATGTGTCTTAGTAACACCTTTCCTTTACTGAAGACAACATCATAGCCTTTGTCCTAGAACATCACGACCGATACCAAGTTATTCTTCAGTCCATGCACATACATCACATCTGTCAAGGTGAGAGGAGCTCCATGCTCCCTCTCAAAAGCAACTATGCCCACTCCTAAAACATTATACCTTCCATCATCACCCATCTCTATGTGCATCTTGATGTCTTTCTCCTACAAGGCACCAAATAAATTTTTATCACCGGTCATGTGGAATGAGGCTCCACTGTGAAGATACCAGACACAACCCATCATCGATGACACCATGCATGCAATGAGGGTAAAGTCCATTTCGAATTGAGACGATAATGCCTCATCTTCTGATCCTTCCGAGGATCCCTTCTTAGACTTCTTCGATGGGAAATTAGTCACATAATGTCCCATCTTGTGACAATTAAATCATCTTAGTTTAGACATGTCACCCTTCTTCCCTCCATGAGAAGAATTCAATTTAAAATGGGAAGCCTTCCCCTTCCCTTTCCTTGCATTACTTGTTAAGGCCATATTTCTTCATCATCATTCTTGGATGAAGAACCATCTTGTGTGCTCCTCCTGATCTCCTCCTACATAAGATCTAACCACAATCGTTCCCAATGTGGCAGTTTCTCCCTTCCATTCACAGATTCCTGGTAGTTATTCCAACTCTTTGGAAGGCCAAGGAAAGCGAGGCTCACCATATCATCATCGGCAGTAGTTATTCCCACACTGCCAAGCTTATCTCTGTAGGTGGTGAATTTGCTCAGATATGTGGAAATAGTATCGCCCTTCTCCATCTTGATTCTTCGAAGCTTATCCTTGAGAGCCAATTTCCTCTGGTCGCTACTGTTCTGGTACAGGTCCTTCAATGTATTCCACATTGAAAATGGAATATCCTTCCCATGGAGACTCGAGACAATATGGTCTTGAACTCCCTCAAGGATGATCCATCTCACCTTCGCAACACACTTCTTCCACTCAGCCAACTCTTGTGCATTAGTTGAAGCTAGCTTTGGGATTTCTTGATCAATGAATTCCTTCAAGCCATTGTCTTCTAGTACAACCTCCATTATATCTTTAAATGCTATGTAATTCGAGCTACCTTCCAAGGCATACTTGAGTCTCAAGCCATAAAACACCATCGACCAACCTTTAAGTATGATATGGATTTGATTTGCACCTGCAACCCCAAACTTCAAACTTCAAATTCTCTTCTTAGTATACTGTTCACAGCTCTGATACCATGTAGAAAATCTATGATAGGTTAACCCGACAATGCAATATAAATCAAAGAAGAATACTATAACCTACTTCTACTATCAATTTGCGAAAGCTTAAAGATTGAGCTGAACAATATAACCAGAAGAAGAAGAATTAATGGCACAATACACATGAAAATACTTTTGGGGAAAGTCTTAGATAAAAACCCCACACTATTGTATTATCATACATGGTGGAAATACGTGGAAATTATACAAAGCCTTAGCTCTCACAGCTAGCCAGCTCCTAGTACAATCCTCTATGGAACTCGAGTTTAGACTTTGACAATGCCTTTGTCAAAATGTTAGCATCCCGCTCCTCTGTCAAAATATACTGCAGCAACATGATCCTCCTCGACCTGTGAAAGTATGCTAGCAACAGATCTTTCCTTGTGCTTCTGTACACTACCATCAGCAACTTACTTTACCTTGTAAAGCCAACAAGAACTCACAACTGACTTGTTCTCCGGTCTCAGAACCATGTCCCAGACACTGTCACAAACTATGGAGTCATACTCCTCCACCATAGAATCAACCCAAATCGGCTGCTACACTGCTTCCTCAAAGGAAGATGGCTTGGTCTCAACACATTCCCCAGTAAGGGCCATGTATTTAGTGTACCTATCAGGTGACCTCCTCTATCTGTATTGAGAAGATGGTGCTCCCACATTCTCTCTTGCATCCTCCAACAACCTGTCAACTTCTCTTGTGTGCTTCTGTCCATCTCTGGAAGACTCTGCTTGAGTGCATGTCTCCACTCCTAGAACCTCTGCATGCGGTTGCTCCACATCCATCTGAGGCTCCTCCTCCTTAGGAACCAACAATTTCTACATAGCCTATAGTTGGAGCTCCCTCTCAAGGGAAACTGACAAGGCCTTTTGCTCACCAAACTTGAGATCTCTACAAACCACTGTGCTCTGACTGGTAGGCAAGTACACCCAATAGTTGTGAGGTGTATCAGTGTACCCCACAAATATCCCCAACTCTATTGTTGGCTCAAGCTTCTTCCATGCATCCTTTGTCACATGGAAATATACCGATGAGCCAAAGATCCTGAAGTGACCCACATCTGGTCTCTTATTGGAGAAAGCTTCCTCTGGTGTCTTCATCCCAAGTATGCGATGCGGGCTTCTATTCTGCAAATAGACCACTATGTTGCATGCCTCAACCCACAAGTGAAGTGGTAGGCCTTGGTCATGTAGCATTGCCCATGTTTCCCCTACAATAGTTCTGTTCTTCCTCTCAGCCACCACATTCTGTTGTGGGTTATGAGGTGCCATCAAATCTCGTTTAATTCCTTCCGATGCATATAAGTCCTTAAACTCTTAAGAGGCATATTCTCCACCATTGTCACTTCTCAAGGCCTTGATCTTCTTCCCTGACTCTTTCTCAACCAAAGCTTTGAACTCACAAAACTTTGTGAAAGTTTGGTCCTTCTTCTGCATGAAATAAATCCAACATTTACGAGAATAATCATGAATGAAAATCACATAGTATCATTTCTTCATTGTGGATGTCGTCAATAATGGTCCACACAAATTAGTATGAACTCACTCTAAGATAGCCTATGCTCGATTGTCTCGATCATGAAAGGAAGACTTGGTGTACTTTCCCAAGGTACAACCTTTTCATGTGTCAACTTGCTCAAGTTGACCTCTGGGAAGTCCTGCACATATCTCTTGCATTATCTTCAAAGCCCCATGATGCAAATGGCCCAATCGCCTATGCCACAACTCGCCAATGTCTTGGCTTTGCACCAATTCTGCTTTTGTACTTAATGCTGCATAATCATCTACCTCTATTTTATAGAGATTCTTCACCCAAATCCCTATCCTCATAGTCTGACCCATGGCTATCTGTCTTAGGAACACCTTTCCTTTACTGGAGACAACATTGTAGCCTTTGTTCTCCAACATCGAGACCAGTACCAAGTTCTTCTTCAGTCCAAGCACATACATCACATCTGTCAAGGAGATAGGAGCTCCATGCTCCCTTTGAAAAGAAATTGTGCCCACTCCTGAAACACTATACCTTCCATCGTTACCCATCTCTATGCGCATCTTGAGGTCATTCTCCTGCAAGGCACTGAATAAATTTTTATCACCATTCATGTGGAATGAGGCTCCACTATTAAGATACTAGAAAAAACCCATCATCGATGAAACCATGCATGCGATGAGGCTAAAGTCCATTTCGAACTGAGAGGCTAATGCCTCACCTTCCGATCCTTTTGAGGATCCCTTCTTGGACTTCTTCAATGGGCAATTAGTCACATAATGTCCCATCCTGTGAAAATTAAAGCATCTTACTTTAGACATGTCACCCTTCTTCCCTCCATGAGAAGAATTCGATTTGAAATGGGAAGCCTTCCCCTTCCCTTTCCTTGCCTTACTTTCTAAGGCCAAATTTTCTTCATCGTCATTCTTGGATGAAGAACCATCTCGTGTGCTCCTCCTGATCTCCTCCTGCATAAGATTTTACCACAGTCTTTCCAAATCTAGCAGTTTCTCCCTTCCATTCATAGAGTCCTCGTAGCTATTCCAAGACTTTGGAAGGCCAAGTAGAGCGAGGATCACCATATCATCATCGACAATAGCTATTCCCACATTGCCAAGCTCATCTCTACAGGTGGTGAGCTTGTTCAGATATGTGGAAATAATATCGCCCTTCTCCATCTTGATTCTTCGAAGCTTATCCTTGAGCGCCAATTTCCTCTGGTCACTACTGTTCTAGTAGAGGTCCTTCAATGTCTTCCACATTGAAAATGGAGTACCTTTCCCATGGAGACTCGAGACAATATGATCTTGAACTCCCTCAAGGATGATCCATCTCGCCTTCGCCACACACTTCTTCCACTCAGTCAACTCTTGTGCATTAGTTGAAGTTGGCTTTGGCATTTCTTGATAAATGAATTCCTTCAAGCCATTGTCATCTAACATAGCCTCCATTCTATCTTTTCATGCTGTGTAATTCAAGCGACCTTCCAAGGCATACTCAAGTCTCAAGCCATAGAACGCCATTACCCAACCTTGAAGTATGATATGAATTCGATTTGCACCTGTAACTCCGAACTTCAAACTTCTAATTCGCTTCTTAGTATACTATTCAGAGCTCTGATACCATGTAGAAAATCTATGATAGGTTAACCCGATAATGTAATATAAATCAAAGTAGAAACAATAACCTACTTCTACTATCAATTTGTGGAAGCTTAAAGATCGAGCTGAACAATATAACCAGAAGAAGAAGAATCAATGGCACAATACACATGAAAATACTTTTGGGTAAAGTCTCAGATAAAAACCGCACATTATTTTATTATCATACATGGTGGAATACATAGGAATTACACAAAGCCTTAGCTCTCATAGCTAGCCAGCTCTTAGTACAATTCTCACAAATACTCATAGACAATCTTGGATTCTCTCTGGCCTTCCTCTCTGCCCTCCAAGCTCCTATTTCCTTGTGTTGTTCCTTGTTGATGATTACCCTATTACCAAGTGGAAAACCAAGCTTTCAAAACTGTGCAATTCTCAAGGATGAATTCTTGTCTGCATGCATGCGTTTTCTCCATGAGAAAACACATGCAACTGATAGTACACTGTCCTTGAACATTAATCTCAACTGAGTCTTTCTCACAAATACATACATGAATTTCTGATGAGGGAATCTTCAGGTAACTAGAGTAGCACTAGTTGAGTACATTAATGCATCAACTGATTGTTAACTCACTATTAGTTCTGTTAGCACTCAAATCTACCTTAGGCTGAAATAAGGTAAAACTCAAGGCTACATCAAACCACGCTCAGCCTCATAGCTAGCCCTACAAGGACAGGAGAGGGCTCTCTCCGGGTCAATCTCGGCAAAGATAATCGACGAGGCTCGAGATGACTAAACAAAAGCTAATTTTAGGCTAGATATGCAGTACAAAGGTTTGATTTGAGTTTTTAGGGGGTTTTGTGTTGAAAAAAGGAAAGGCAAATTGGGCTTGGCGATGAGGCATAGTTTTTTGCAGAGGTCTATTTGGGGCAAGGTAGGCGATCATCTTGATGCTTTCAAAGGGAATGAATGGGTAGATAAGACTGGTGAGGAGCTAAGGAGAGCAAGAAGCTTTCAAGGATTCTCCTTAAATAGATGAAAACATGGAAAATCAAACAAACTTAAAGGCAGAGCATAACCATCGATGGATTCTACCTTAACATTTCATTTGTTCAATTGCAGGAGATGAAAGCAGGAAAATGATACACATAACAACTTACAATTACTGAAATAAGCACACCATCAAAACATAAAGCCACATGGATCCCAAA
>APFE030258410.1:30892-47221 GCA_000404065.3 Pinus taeda
GTAGGAAACCAATTCATTCATTAAATTTTCACTTTTTGGTGAATGAATCTTCTAGAACAAGTAACTAAGTGTCAAAATAACATAATGTTTCATTAATTACATCAAGAGGAGTGAAAAATCACATCACAAATCAAAACTGGTCAAACTGGCTGCATTTCCTGAGCTGAAAGATGAAAATTTGGCCAAAAAGCCATGTGTGCTGCGCGCATTTCAACCTGTTTTTGGGGCACTTCTCGGCATCCAAATCAAGTGCACAATATCTGGCTGGAAATCCCTGGATTTCTGCTATCCATCACAAGTGGAATTTTGCAATTTGGAGCTCATTTTCCCCCTCAAAATGTCATTCTTCCGGAAGTACTTCCTGCTGGTGCAAAAGGTGGCAGAAAGGTGATTTTCATGGTGTTTTTGAACCTTTTGGTCACCCAAAACTTAATGAAATGCTTTGGCAATAGCTAAGCATGTATAATTCATCATGAAAAACCCAAAAATGTAAAGTTTTCCTCCAGCAAGTGTCCCAATCTTAAGTGCATGCGTCGACGCGCTACGCGTTGAGCCAAAAAAACTATTTTTAGGAAAAAATTTTCAAAATGACAAAAATTTCTCTGAATTTGCTCAAATTCAGAGTGAAGACCCTTCATCATGTATTGTGTCCCGCCAATGAAGCCTCGGCCAAAATTTGGAGTGGATCGGGCTTTTTTCGCCGTTTTAGTGCTTTGCTCAATCGCCTCTTTAGAATCTTCATTTTTGCTTTGCAGACATGCATACGAACCCAATAATGAGTTTTCATATGACGAAGCATGTCTTTGTCTCTATTTTCCTTCACCAACAATTTCTCCAAATGAGTGTTCACATGGATGAGCATAGACTCTTGATCAATCGGTGTCAAATCACCGGGTCTCTTTCAGGCCAATTCTCGATCTTCACGGATTTGCCGCAGCTCATAAAGTGTATGTTCATCCTATAGCTGTTTGTTGCGCTGCTCCAAGTAGTTTATCACCCACTTAGCCATCTGCAATTTCTTTTGCAGCGAGTCATTCTCAGCCCTTTGCTCCCAGATGATCTCCTTTAGCTCTGAGCTAGGAGAGCTCACATCAACATCAATGATAGTGAAGTCCGTATCCCGGCCTCTTGAAGGACCCTCATCATGCATAGGCCTCTTTCCCCTGTCCTGGATCTGTACCTGTGTTGAAGAAGAAGGCGAGACCCCTTCCACATGATGTGGAGATAATACTCGCTGTGCTGATGGAGTCAACGAGACCCCTTCCACCCCGGGTGGAGATAGTACTCGTCGTGTAGATGCAAATAGGGCCCTGTGGCCTCGCTGATATGTCACATATGGAGGAGCACTTATGTGCTTAGTCTCAGGAATTTCTGGCTGGTGTGAAGGCGCTCCCTCATCATGAACTATCTTGGGAGGCAGCTGTAGTGCTGAGAAGAAGTCACGGGAGATGAAATCCTCCCAAGTAATGTCCTGCTGTGTCAACTGATGTATCACTATGATTTTGATCAGCGCGTAATGATATATGATCTTATGCTGATGTGATGGGCTCTTCCTTTGTACTAAAGTCACCATCCTCTCTATGTTGCGACACATGAATTACGGAATGTTCATCATACATACCCTCGTGAAATGCATCAACAAACGGACATGGTACGCATAGAGACGCGAGAATCTGCCCTCGCAACTGAAATATCGAATGATGAGTTTCATCAACGGTGCAAAATCATCCCTTAGGAATCTGAAAGGAAAAATTGTGCTCAAGTATCTCATATACCCAAGTTTGATGTATGGCGCATAGTAGAATATGTCTAATTGCTGGCGTTTGCTCCATTCCTCTCCTACATTTGGTATCCCAGTGGCCTGAGCAATAGTCTTTGGTGACAAGGTGAAATTCACTCCGGCGAGGTTTACATGACCATCATGTAAATGTAGAACAAATAATCAAACTAGTTCACGATGATGCTGGGTTTGTGAGATCATCTCACAGTATTGGAAACATGATTGACGTTGAAAACAATCCATGGCAAGTGGGAAAGCCTCCAATTGAGCCAAAGAAGTAGGCTCCTCCCTGACATGCTGACCACCTTTGCCACTTTTGTGATACCTCCATGGCACATTAACCTCCGGTGTAGAATCACTGTCATACTCCTGCTCATAGACTGACTCCATCTCTGACATGACTTTGAAAACAAGATAGTTGGAATATATATGCTGGTGTATAAAACTGTGTTTGCAATTGAATGAAAATTGTTCTTTGCTCTAACAATGCTGTGACCAAGGGGAAACAAATGCACAAGGGAATATTAGGAAAGGGAAAACATTAGGGAATTAGGGACTTTGGAAATAAAATGTAACAAGGGAAGGAAGGGGAAATGTAAATCTTGGATTTGGGGTTTTGGGATGTTAGGTAGGGATAATGTGTTTTCTAATAGAGGTGAGGGACTAGGATTTGAGGGATTGTAGTGTAGGATTAATGAGGGAATTAATGGGGAAGAATAATGGTGAATTTGGGAATGAAAAACAAAGGGAAATGGGGAAAAAACAAAACCTTGGTTACACACTGTTTTCAAAAACTATAACACTTTTTTTCATTCAAACCCTACAACACTTTTTACATTGACAAAGGAGGGCTTCAAACTTGGATCTCTACGGCAAAAATTTCATGAACCTATCACATTAACCTTTAAAAGCTAAGCAAAGGTAATGGATATGAGCCTACCTAACAATTTGATGCGGATAGGAGGCGATTTGATGCATTTCCAAACAAGTTTCGGGCTCCAAACCCAGTGCGCCGTGCGCTTGTAATTTTACACTGTGGCTTTGTGCCTAGTGCACCACACACAGCCAATGCTTCGTGCATCTTCTATATGGGTTGCGTGCACCTTTGATCCAGTTTTATTCTCCATTTTTGCTACCCTCAGCTCAGGAGAACTCTTTCTCACAATAAACCCGTTGATTTGATTTGTGATTGTATTCTTGGCAAAAACTATAAGTATGTCTGCAAAGGTACTGTTTCCGATCTATCGTTTTTGGCCATCTAACTTCCAACTACCTTCCACCTTGGTTGCTGTTGTGTTCAAAGAGCTTGCATCACTACCATAGTTGGGTTCAATCAAAGCCAACATGCTATAATATCAAGTCGAGCTGAAGCTGGTCGGTATTTTTTCTTTTGATCCTCACTTCAACACATTGAATTTGTAAGCATTGCCAAGCAAGTATGCACCATCATAAATGTACAACAGCTAGCATCTACCCTTGCAAGTTCAGTCATTGCAAGAGCACTATCAAAAATAGATAGACCAGGGTAGCCATATCCCTTAATGGTGCCTCCAGCCACTTTAATATTTGCGATCTTTGGCACAATCTCAAATGGAAATTCTGCTCGTTCCCAGTAATTTTACGATTACAAGGGAAATTTCTGTTTCTACAACTTCTCTTGGTTTTTAAAGAAAAATATTTTTCTTTGTTGTCTGCTTGCAGGGATAATTATCATCGAACTTTGGCAAGGAGAACCAGCATCTGCAACTCAGGAACTACTAGGTGAAAAGATACATCTGATGATTTTTTCTTCAAAACAGTGTTTTGAAGAAGAATCAATTTCTCATTATTAATAATGACATAAAAATAAAAACTTACTGAACCTTCCTCTAGTCTGCAGACATTATTCGACATGTTTGAAGACCAATGACGAAGGACTGATAGGATCGTGTCTAACATTGGCTCCAATGGGGATGGCAGCTGCCGCTTTTTGGAGGTGCCAAGAATTGCAGATCTTTGGGAGAGCAGATAGTGCCTCCATTCATTGGGCTATGGATTCATTAGACAACACGACACTTACGACACATTTATGGACTGAAACTTCACTGAAATAATTGAAAAACTAACCTGACAAACTTCAAACTAAAATGTAATGAAACTAGAACGAAATGCTGCCCTTTAGCTGCTTATTTATTTACAGAATCTGCCCTACTTGGCTGCAAAAACAATAGATTAGGTAATACTGAAATGCCATATCAACCATTCAAGTAAACCTGAGAATGATGCCGCTTGAGAATGCTTCCACCAGATCACAGATGCAATTGCTGGCAACCCTACATGCACATAATGAGTCTGATCATGTAAAAGACAGTTTTATTTATCAATCAAACTGAAAAACATTTCCATGCATTTTGCAATAGGATCGCAAAATCCAGACTTTGTTTGCTTCCCCAACTCTGCAATACATACCTCCAGCTGCACACTATCAATGCAAACATCTGTAGGCAACTCTATTATTTCTTGTTTCGAAGGAGGAAGAGTTTCCAAGAATTTTTTAGGATCTCAGAAATCATATGACTGGATCTGCTCATTCAAATACTAAATCTCCTTCTCAAGTTTTTCAACAATTAACTCACAGACACCAGTTTTAGTTTCAAGATGGAACTTTGGAGATTTCAAACATTGAAGCAAGGCACTGAAAATTTCTTCATTAATTTCAATATCCACTAACCACTCTCTACCTTCGTTTATAGCTTCACAAAGTGCAGGGTTTTCCACATACCCTACCATTTCATAAATGGATAAGTGAGCACTGGAATGTCTGGATCGAGTTGGAGTCGCCAGGTGAATGTTTCATCCTTCATATGTGTCTGACTGCTGTCCACCATCAGCATCAAATCTGCAACTTGATTTCATGTACTAGGGCAAGACAATCTTTAAGTCGAATGTCCCATCAACAGAAAACCATCTTCCCTAGAATGGTCGCCACTATGTTAGCGCTCAAATCTACCTTAGGCTGAAATAAGGTAAAACTCAAGGCTACATCAAACCACGCTCAGCCTTGTAGCTAGCCCTACGAGGACAGGAGAGGGCTCTCTCTGGGTCAATCTCGGCAAAGATAATCGATGAGGCTCGAGATGACTAAACAAAAGCTAATTTTAGGCTAGATATGTAGTACAAAGGTTTGATTTGAGTTTTTAGGAGTTTTTGTGTTGAAAAAAGGAAAGGCAAATTGGGCTTGCGGATGAGGCACAATTTTTTGCAGAGGTCTATTTGGGGCAAGGTAGGCGATCGTCTTGATGATTTCAAAGGGAATGAATGGGTAGATCAGACTGGTGAGGAGCTAAGGAGAGCAAGAAGCTTTCAAGGATTCTCCTTAAACAGATGAAAACATGGAAAATCAAACAAACTTAAAGGCAGAGCATAACCATCGATGGATTCTACCTTAACACTTCATTTGTTCAATTGTAGAAGATGAAAGAAGGAAAATGATACACATAACAACTTACTATTACCGAAAGAAGCACACCATCAAAACATAAGGCCACATGAATCCCAACTAGTGCTGTAAAACCCTGGTCTTTCCTTTGCCAAAAATGAAAATAAAATATGTACAATAGAGTGTCAAGCTTTTCCCAAGAGTCCAACCATGAAAACGACTTAGAAAATACATAATATAGGCAAGCCAACCCATTCCCTTTCCTCTCTGGGTCGAGCTCATCATCCTAGGAGTTGTTTCAACCAACTCTAAACAAAGCACTACAATCTAGGCAGTCAAAACAACTTGCCTCTATAAGGTAGGAAACCAATTCATTCATTAAATTTTCACTTTTTGGTGAATGAATCTTCTAGAACAAGTAACTAAGTGTCAAAATAACATCATGTTTCATTAATTACATCAAGGGGAGTGAAAAATCACATCACAAATCAAAACTGGTCAAACTGGTTGCATTTCCTGAGCTGAAAGATGAAAATTTGGCCAAAAAGCCCTGTGCGCCGCGCGGTAGAGCCCTATGCGCCGCACGCCTTTCAACCCGTTTTTGGGGCACTTACCAGCATCCAAATCAAGCTCACAATAGCTGGTTTGAAATAACTAGATGTCTGCTATCTAGCACAAGTGGAATTTTGTAATTTGGAGCTCATTTACCCCCTCAACATGTCATTCTCTCGGAAGTACTTCCTGCTGGTGCAAAAGGTGGTAGAAAGGTGATTTTCATGGTGTTTTTGAGCCTTTTGGTCACCCAGAACTTAATGAAATTCTTTGGAAATAGCTGAGCATGTATAATTCATCATGAAAAACCCAAAAATGTAAATTTTTCCTCCATCAAGTGTCCCAATCTTAAACGCGCGTGTCGATGCGCTACGCGTTGAGCCAAAAAACCTGTTTTTAGGACAAAATTTTCAAAATGACAAAAATTTCACTGAATTTGCTCAAATTTAGAGTGAAGAGCCTCCATCATGTATTGTGCCCTGCCAATGAAGCCTCAGCCAAAATTTGGAGTAGATCGGGCTTTTTTCGCCGTTTTAGTGCTTTGCTCAATCACCTCTTTAGAATCTTCATTTTTGCTTTGCAGACATGCATACGAGCCCAATAATGAGTTTTCATATGACGAAGCATGTCTTTGTCTCTATTTGCCTTCACCAACAATTTCTCCAGATGAGTGTTCACATGGATGAGCATAGACTCTCGATCAATCGGTGTCAAATCACCGGGTCCCTTTCGGGCCAATTCTCGATCTTCACGGATTTGTCGCAGCTCATAAAGTGTATGTTCATCCTCTAGCTGTTTGTTGCACTGCTCCAAGCAGTTTATCACCCACTTAGCCATCTGCAATTTCTTTTGCAGCGAGTCATTCTCAGCCCTTTGCTCCTGGATGATCTCCTTTAGCTCCAAGCTAAGAGAGCTCGCATCAACATCAATGATAGTGAAGTCCGTGTCTAGGCCTCCTGAAGGACCCTCATCATGCATAGGCCACTTGCCCCTGTCCTGGATATGTACCTGTGCTGAAGAAGAAGGCGAGACCCCTTCCACATGATGTGGAGATAATACTCGCTGTGCTGATGGAGTCAACGAGACCCCTTCCACCCCGGGTGGAGATAGTACTCGTCGTGTAGATGCAAATAAGGCCCTGTGGCCTCGCTGGTATGTCACATATGGAGGAGCACTTATATGCTCAGTCTCAGGAATGTCTGGCTGGTGTGAAGGCGCTCCCTCATCATGAACTATCTTGGGAGGCAGCTGTAGCACTGAGAAGAAGTCACGGGAGATGAAATCCTCCCAAGTAATGCCCTGCTGTGTCAACTGATGTATCACTATGATTTTGATCAGCGCGTAATGATATATGCTCTTATGATGATGTGCTGGGCTCTTCCTTTGTACTAAAGTCACCATCCTCTCTATGTTGCGACACATGAAGTACGGAATGTTCATCATACGTACCCTCGTGAAATGCATCAACAAACGGACATGGTACGCATAGAGACGCGAGAATATGCCCTTGCAACTGAAATATCGAATGATGAGTTTCATCAATGGTGCAAACTCATCCCTCAGGAATGTGAAAGGAAAAACTGTGCTGAAGTGTCTCATATACCCAGGTTTGATGTATGGCTCATAGTAGAATCTGTCTAACTGCTGGCGTTTGCTCCATTCCTCTCCTACATTTGGTATCCCGGTGGCCTGAGCAATAGTCTCTGGTGACAAGGTGAAATTCACTCCGGCGACGTTTACATGACCATCATGTAAATGTAGAACAAATAATCGAACTAGTTCACAATGATGCTGGGTTTGTGAGATCATCTCACAGTATTGGAAACATGATTGACGCTGAAAACAATCCATGGCAAGTGGGCAAGCCTGCAATTGAGCCAAAGAAGTAGGCTCCTCCCTAACATGCTGACCACCTTTGCCACTTTTGTGATACCTCTGTGGCACATTAACCTCTGGTGTAGAATCACTGTCATACTCCTGCTCATAGACTGACTCCGTCTCTGACATGACTTTTAAAACAAGATAGCTGGAATATATATGCTGATGTATAAAACTGTGTATGCAATTGAATGCAAATTGTTCTTTGCTCTAACAATGCTGTGACCAAGGGGAAACAAATGCACAAGGGAATATTAGGAAAGGGAAAACATTAGGGAATTAGGGACTTTGGAAATAAAATGTAACAAGGGAAGGAAGGGTAAATGTAAATCTTGTATTTGGGGTTTTGGGATGTTAGGTAGGGATAATGTGTTTTTTAATAGAGGTGAGGGACTAGGATTTGAGGGATTGTTGTGTAGGATTAATGAGGGAATTAATGGGGAAGAATAATGGTGAATTTGGGAATGAAAAACAAAGGGAAATGGGGAAAAAACACAACCTTGGTTACACACTGTTTTCAAACCCTACAACACTTTTTACATTGACATAGGAGGGCTTCAAACATCGATCTCTACGGCAAACATTTCATGAACCCATCACATTAACCTTTAAAAGCCAAGCAAAGGTAATGGATATGCGCCTACCTGAAAATTTGATGCGGATAGGAGGCAATTTGATGCGTTTCCAAACAAGTTTCGGGCTCCAAACCCAGTGCGTCGCGCGCTCCTGATGCACCGCATGCTTGTAATTTTACACTGTGGCTTTGTGCCCAGTGCGCCGCGCGCAACCAGTGTGTCACGCGCCTTCTGTATGGGTCGCGCGCACCTTCGATCCATTTTTATTCTCCATTTTTGCTACCCTCAACTCAGGAGCACTCTTTCTCACAATAAACCCGTTGATTTGATTTGTGATTGTATTCCTGGAAAAAACTATAAGTATGTCTGCAAAGGTACTGTTTCCGGTCTATTGTTTTTGGCCATCTAACTTCCAACTACCTTCCACCTTGGTTGTTGTTGTGTTCAAAGAGCTTGCATCGCTGCCATAGTTGTGTTCAATCAAAGCCCAACATGCTATAATATCAAGTCGAGCTGAAGCTGGTAGGTATTTTTTCTTTTGATCCTCACTTCAACACATTGAAATTGTAAGCATTGCCAAGCAAGTATGCACCATCATAAATGTAGAACAGCTAGCATCTACCATTGCAGGTTCAGTCATTGCAAGAGCACTCTCAAAAATAGATAGTCCAGGGCAGCCATATCCCTTAATGATGCCTCCAACCAATTTAATATTTGCGAGCTTTGCACAATCTCAAATGGAAATTCTGCTCGTTCCCAGTACTTTTACAATTACAGGGGAAATTTCTGTTTCTGCAACTTCTCTTGGTTTTTAAAGAAAAAGAGTTTTCTTTGTTGTCTGCTTGCAGGGATAATTATCATCGAACTTTGGCAAGGAGAACCAGCATCTACAACTGAGGAACTACCTGGTGAAAAGATAAATCTGATGATTTTTTCTTCAAAACAATGTTTTGAAGAAGAATCAATTTCTCATTATTAACAATGACATAAAAATAAAAACTTACTGAACCTTCCTCTAGTCTGTAGACATTATTCGACATGTTTGAAGACCAATGACGAAGGACTGACAGGACCGTGTCTAACAAGTTCCTCAAACAATTTGGAACTAATTTAACTGGACTTAACTCAGTAAACTAAGTAAACTAATTACAACTCAAATATAACTCAATCTTATCTCCTTAATTTAAGGGATAAATCTTGCATGACTTCAGAAAGACTTCTAACTTGAGTTTCTCCAACTAATTAGTTTAAAATAACCAAATTAATTATTTCCAAGTAGCTGTTAAGACTAAATTATATTTTAATTCACAATTTAATTCAAGGACAAATTAAATTAGAATATTCTTGTTGCCATATTCAACAAAAATGTAAATAGTGCCAGTATTCATAACGTAATTCAAATGTACTATTCTTTTATTATATTAATTATTATTATTTATTTTTCTAGTTAAGAATGTTCTTCATTCTTATAGGTTTGATTGATTCAAAAAGAAAATTTACTATGAGGCAAAGCAATTTATTTGAGTCAAAATCCCATTTTGACTTCTTGTAAGGAAAATAAAATTATTTTTTCTTGAGTTATATAGTCAAAATTTCTCCCACTAGACCAAGTCATCCATCCTTGGACAAATCGACCCTAAGAGTAGCCATTCGTCCCTCCTGGACATGTATAAATAAGACAAGTTTGACCTCATTTAATCACTCAACCAAACAAATTCATTTTTGTGCAATAAAAGGAAGAAAAAGGGGAGAGAGAAAGAGAGTGAAGTCAAAGGAAAGATAAATTTATGTTTTCTACTATAATTTTTTCTCACACATGTGATATTTTGGTGGTTTCTGAGGCTATTACAGGGTAGAAAATTTAACCATCACCGTAGGTATGATATTTTTAGAAGTTTGACCAAAAATTGCATAGGTTTGACCAATTTTGATCTTTATGACTTTGATTTGTGGGAAGAAGACTTGGAGGAGGGAAAACTTGGGGTCTTTTGTGGTAGTATTGGTCTTTGTATTGGGTTTCAGATATATCACTTTGATATGATTCTATAACAAGTGTAATTCTTGGGTTTTCCCCCTTTTGGGATTTTGCCTAGGCTTGAATCCTACATCTTTGTGTTCTTTGTCTCTTTGCGATCTTCATGTTTTGTGTTTTTTGGTAATTACTTGAAGAAGAAGAATTTAATTTGAATAATAAGAAAACAAAAATTCACAAGTAATTATCAAGTAAGATAAATCAACCCTAATCTATAAGCATCTTGGTTTCTCAACATGGTATTAGAGCTAAGGTCAAGGAAGGGAAGCTTGAAGATTAATTTTTGTTTTCACATTTGAAGACACTTCTACAATATTTATTTAACTCTTAAGACACATTTATATTAGCTACATTGAAGGACACCATTTGCAGTAGAGATACTTGAAGATATCATTCAAGGCTCTATTCATCACCCATCATTGAAGAAGTTGTCATAGAAAACATCCTTGGAGACATCACTATAACAACAACCACCCAAGAACATCTTTGAAGACCCTTGGAAGAATCATCAACATTCTTGGAAGCAATCCTACAATAATTTCTTCTCCTTTTAAAAGTAAGTACTTTATTATACTCTATGTCTCAACCCCTGAGTCACATGACATATTTTTGTAAGGAAGGAAACAAGCTTGATGTAGCATCTAATTTCAAGTATTGGAAAAATATAATTGATTTGGTTCTCATAGAAAATCAAGTCATGGATTTCATTAAGGAAAAGTTCTACAACTAGACAAAGGACAAGGCTCAAGAAGTGGCCAAGTACAATAAGGGAGAAGTTAGGGAGCAAAGGATCCTCTTTTAGTTTATAAAAAACCATACTATCTCCTTTGTTTCAGATCTATCCACATCCAAAGAAGTCTATCACAAATTGGTCAAACTATATTTTTTCAATACCATGGGTTAGAAAATTTCACTAAGGAATTAACTTTATAGAAAGAACATATCAAAAGATGAAGTTGTGGCCACATACCTTATGAAAGTTTCAAAGTTAAAAAATCAAATTCAAGGGCTTGGAGAAACAATATCTGATTATGAATTAATCACTTCGATACTCAATTCTCTACCTCTAGATTGGAGTGGTGTTGTAAGAAACATCTATGCAAGAAAAGAAACTCCAACATTTGAAGAAATTTGGGCACAATGCATTCTAGAAGAATCAAGGTTAAAATCCCAGGATGACACAGAACCTAATAATGAAAATTATCAATAATTTGTGGCTAGACCTAGGAAGATGTTTGGAAGACTTGGAAGATTTGAATCTTATCATAGATACAACAAAAAAAAAATAAGAAGCCATGCAGAAATCGAGACTTGTCTCAAGTATAATGTTTTGGTTGAAATGAATATGGGCATTATAAAATAAATTATCCAAAATATAATAGGAACAATAATAACAACAAGAGGAAAGAGAGAAGTGAAGCTCACACTACAAAAGAAGAATAAGTCGAGAAGAAAGCTAAGGTTGAAGACAACAAGGACCTTTACTACTAAATAATTTGGTGAGTACCAGCTTAGCAAGAAATTTGTTTTCATTTCTTATTGGAAGATAGAAGTTACAATAGCATATATAGCTACATTTCAAGTATAGAAGATTCTTGGGACTCACAAATTATAGAATGATTGAAGAAGCATATAAAATTTGAAAAGATAGAGTCTACATAGCATTCTAGAAGGAGCACTCAGTTGCATCTCATTAAAAAGAGTTGAAAGTAATGATCTTAAAATCTAGTAAGCAAGAATAGAAGACTTTGGATCATCACAGTTGTATACACATCATTCCATAGTCACAAGTACTATACAATCAAAAAAGTAGTTAGTTTCATCATGAAGAATTAGAACCAGTGATATAGCAAGAAATGACTAAAAGATTTACAATAGAGGCACAACAATAGAAGAATCAAGGTCATTATGGACCAACATGGTATTTTGTTCCAAGAATCAACCTAATTTAACATTTGAATGAAAGAATCAAAGCAACAATGCAAAATTCTATTTTATAAAAAGAGTAGACAATGTATTAATATGCATTGAAGAACAATCTAGAAGAAGCATGGAAGCATAAATAAGGTTACACTTATCAAAGAAGGAATCTCATCATTCTAAATTCCATGAAAATCATCATCAAATAAGTCTAAAGAAGCATCGAAGGAAAAGTAAAATTACTATGAAAGAAGTTTTCATAATCATCTTGCAATCAACTATAAGACTCATATATTTAGAGGGAATTGAAGGAATAACATGTTGCATAAGAAATATAATTGGGAAGTTAATAGAAAAAGCATGATATGTCTTGGTCATATATTTGAAAAGGAAATTCAAGACTCTTCTAAATCATTGTTTTCATATGGTGGCAGAACAAATTATTGGAAGAACCTAAGTTGACATTACTAATAACTATTATTCGATAAAGGAAGACCTAACATGCTGTAGGTTTTAACCCTGTATATAAATTACCTGCATAAGAATTCTAAAACACAGAAAACAAACAATGCGAAAGCATAACACATAAAACACATATACACAGAGATTTTCCCCTAGATCCAAGAACCTTGACTACTAGCTTAATTTTTCATTATGTTCCTTTCAACGTTACAATACATATTTATACATGCCGAAGCATCCAAAACCATGGACCGAAAACCATTGCATCTAGAACCATGGACCGAAAACTATCGCGTCCAAAACCATGTGTGAAAACCATGCCCAAAACCATAAGTAGGTCCGCCCAACCTAATATAGGTTCCAATTTTTTTTTTCCCTGCAGTACTGCCCCAGACCCCGTAGAGGGGGGCTACTGGCCATCCTCAAACACCCTTGACAAGGGGGGATGCTGCCCCCCACTGTGCAACGAAGGGGGGGCTCCACCCCCCAGTTAACTACATGGGCTAGTCATGGAAATAATATAACACAACCCAACATTCTCCCACTTGTTGTTTTATTTCCACAGGGGGCCATAGGAGAGCTTAGTAATTTTTCCAGCCCTGCAATGCCCATTGTTTCTCTACACCAAGAGAACTTTTGAGAACTCACATATTTTTTCAATGCATCTGTAGTACTCTTCAAAGTGTCCACCTTTACCAGGAACACCTTTTTGTCTTCTATCATATCCCTCACAAAGTGCTACTCAACATCAATATGCTTTGTCTTTGAATGGTAAGTAGGGTTCTTTACCAAGAAAATTGAACTTTGGCTGTCACAGTCTATCCTTATAGCTCCCTATACTAACCCCATACATGAACACAATCTCTGCAACCAAACTTCTTCCTTGCTTGCATGAGTGGTTACCATGCATTCTGCCTCTGTAGTTGATAGTGCCACTATAGATTGTTTCTTACTCATCCAACTGACTGCACCTCCAAATAGGTTAAACACATACCCACTTGTAGATCTTCTCTAATCCATATCTCCAGCCCATTCCACATCAACAAAGCCACAAATATCCAAAACTCTGTCCAATCCTGGTCTTCCTTGCTAGCACAAACCATAATCACTAGTGCCACGCAAATACTTGAAAACCCACTTCACTACTATCCAATGCTCCTTCCCTGGTTTTGACACAAACCTGCTCAATACTCCCACTGCATGTGCAATGTCTGGTCTAGTACAGACCATTGCATACATCAGGCTGCCGACTGCACTTGCATATGGAACACAGGATATATCCTCTTCCTCTTCTTGTGTCTTGGGACACTGTTTGGTAGATAACTTTACACCTATAGGAATAGGAACCTTCACCGATTTATTATCCTTCATATTAAACCTCTGCGGTATTGTCTTGACATACTTCCTCTAGTTTAACTAGAGCTTCCTCTTTTGCCTATCTCTTTTAATTTCCATGCCCAAATTATAGTTTGCAGCACCAAAATCTTTCATGTCGAATTTGGAGGACAATTGGGTCTTCAAATCTTGAATAATTTCTTTGTCATTTCCAACCAGCAACATATCATCCACATACAAGACCAGATAAATAACATGGTCACCAATTAATTTACAATACACATAGTGATCTGCCTTGCTTTTGGTGAAGCCAAGTCCCTGTATAAATGTATCAAGTTTCTGATACCACATCCTTGGTGACTGTTTTAACCCATATAAAGACTTATTTAACTTGCATATCAGTTCTTTCTTACCCTTCACCTCAAAGCCTTAAGGTTGCTTCATGTAGATCTCCTCTTCCAAGTCCCCGTGAAGAAATGTTGTCTTCACATCCATCTGTTCTACCTCAAAATCAAAAGCAGCAACAACAAATAAAATTAATATAATAGAAACTACCCTAGCAATAGGAGAACAAATATCACTAAAATCAATTCCCGGCACCCGAAAATAACCTTTTTCTACCAACCAAGCTTTGTATTTCTCCACCTTTCCTTCTACATTTGTCTTCTTCTTGAACAACCATTTGCTACCTATGGGTTTCCTTCCAGCCGGCAACTCCACCAAATCTCAGGCCTCATTTTTGTGCCAAGATGTCATTTCATAAACCATGGCCTCTTTCCAGAGTTTTCGATCCTCTGAATCTAATGCTTCCTTCACAGTTCTAAGATCATCATCAGTAATAGATAAATAAAAATTTGAACAGAAAGCATATGGGCTATACTTTTCTGGTTTCCTTCTTTCTCGAACTGACCTTCTCACACCCAGAGTTTGTGGATCTTCATCTTTTAATTCCTCCTCTGCTGTAGAGTCTGATTCTTCCTCCTTAAGCTCCAACTCTATCTTCTCAGGTTCCTTTGGTTGGACTTCATGTTTAATAACATCTTTCACCTCTCTAAACACCACTTCTCGGTTGTACAACCTTCCTTGTTACTGGGTTCCAAAGCTTATAACCCTTTATACCATCCTTATACCCAATAAATATGCACTTTTCAAATTTACCATCCAACTTGGTTCTTTTTTCCTTTGGAACGTGTCCATATGCATCACATTCAAATACCCTCAGATGTGAAAGAGAGGGTTTCTTACCAGTCCATACCTCTTGTGGAGTCTTATCCACCAATGTTGATGAAGATGATCTGTTGACCAGGTAACATGCTGTCTCCACCGCCTCTACCCAGAATTCCTGTCCTAACCTGACACCATTGAGCATGGTTCTTTCCCTTTCCATCAACGTTTTGTTCATTCTTTCTGCAACTCCATTTTGCTCAGGTGTGTATGGACTAGTCTTCTGCCGTGCTATACCAAACTTCTTACAAAATTCTTCAAATTCATTACAGTAAAACTCTCCACCTTTATCTGACCTACACACCTTTATCTTCTTCTCTGTCTGGTTTTCCACGAGAGCCTTAAATTCTTTAAACCTATCAAAGACTTCAGATTTCTTCTTAAGGAAATATATCCATGTATTCCTTGAGAAGTCATCTACAAATGATACATAGTACACAAACTTACCCAATGATGGAACTTTCACAGGTCCAAACACATCACT
Organism: Pinus taeda; assembly: GCA_000404065.3. Taxonomy (NCBI): domain Eukaryota; kingdom Viridiplantae; phylum Streptophyta; class Pinopsida; order Pinales; family Pinaceae; genus Pinus; species Pinus taeda. The sequence goes on from APFE030258410.1 coordinate 46,553, forward strand.
GTGCACAAGATCTAATATTTGTTTCATCCTCTTACCACCAGAAGGGAAACTCACCCGATTCTGCTTCCCATATATACAATTTTCACAGAAATCAAAATACAGAGAGCTATTACTCATAACTTCTACCATACCTTTACCATGAAGTATTCGAAGGCCCTTCTCTCCAATATGTCCAAGGCTTTGATGCCACAGCATGGTCTTCTCTCCAGAGACCACTAGATATTTTGCTCCACTTTCAGGAACCACATAATTGTTGCCCCCATCAATAACAGTGCTACCTTGCATCTTGTACAGAGTTCCACTCCAAACTCCTCACATTAATACCAGTGCTCCCTGAACCATCTTTCAGGTATCCTTTTCGAACATTGTTTTTACACCTGCATCATCTAGCTTTCTTACAAAAATTGGATTTCTAGCCAACGTAGGAATATGCAGAACACCCAGAAGTGTTCTAATCCTTCCACCTTGCAACTTCAACTTTACTTTTCCATGACCAACAAGTCTAGCCTTCTTTTCATCCCCCAAGAAGACATCACCACCATCATATTTCTCATACTCATAGAACCACTCTCTATGGGGAGTGAAGTGAAGGGATGCACATGAGTCAATCAACCATGCCTCATGATCTACATGTGTACTTGAAGAAGCCAAGTACACATCCCCACCTTC
>APFE030258410.1:47647-60569 GCA_000404065.3 Pinus taeda
CTGGTAGAGAACACAACAAATTGATGCACTTATCTTCATCTGAAATTTTAATATCAACAGATAATAACTGACTTACCACAGTATTAAATGCGTTCAGATGCTTTGTCACCATGTCTCCATCTTTCATCCTTAGGTTATATAGCTTTTTCCGTAGGATCAATTTATTCACTAGAGACTTAGATTGGTACAAAGTCCCTAACTTGTCCCACAAAGACTTCGTCGTAGCTTCCCTTGATACATTCAGCAATACTGAATCTGAGACACATAATCGTATTGTGCTCTTTGCCTTCCGATCCAACTTCTTCCATTCTTCGTAAGACACTCTCGTTGGTTTAGTACCCGGATCTACCGCGATTTATTAATATTTATTACCCAATAGATCCTCCATCTTGAGTTTCCACAACTCAAAACTCTGACCATTAAATTTCTCGATCTCTATCTTTCCACTACTCGCCATCTTCTTTCACCACCAGAATCGTTCCCGCAGGTCTCCCACTGAACATGGTCTACCACAGGCCCGAGCGAAACCCCTCTGAAACAAAGGTGTCCACTTGAAGCCAAAAGAGCTTTGATACCAAATGTAGGTTTTAACCTCGTACAAAAATTACCTCCATACGAATTCTAAAACACAAAAAATAAACAATGCGAGATCATAACACATAAAACACATATACACAGAGATTTTCCCCTGGATCCCAAAACCAAGACTACCAGCTTGATTTTTCAATATGTTCATTTCAATGTTACAATAAATATTTATACATTCCAAAGCATCTAATATCATCGACCTAAAACCATCGTGTCCAAAACCATGTGCGAAAATCATGCACAAAACCATAGGTAGGTCCGCCCAACCTAATATATGGTCCAAAAAAAAAAAATTCCCGGGGCCCTGCCCTGAACCCCATAGAGGTGGGCTACCTGCCCCCCTCAAATCCCCTAGATAGGAGGGGCTACCACCCCCCACTGCGTAACGAAAGGGGGGCTTCGCCCCCGGTTAACTATGTGGAATAGTTGTGGAAAGAATATAACACAACCCAACAGTCCAAAAACTAGGATGAACATAAATGATCTTACAACTTGACTTAAGAATGTATATCAATTACTTTTGCGAACTATGATAATGATGAATGACATCAATAATGTTTGGTATATGGTATGGCTTCTAGGAAGAACATATAATAGAGGTGTGTACACTATAGAGGTAGAAAAAGGTAGTGAAATGACATAATAAGTCATGGTGCAATTTGTTGATCACTTTATGATATATTGGATTCGATATTCATCAAGAAGAAGTTCACTTACCTCAGATGAATAGAGGAGGTATGATTAGTACTACATTGATTGGTTTGAAAATTATTGTTGCTAATAAAGATACTGTTGATGATTGGGAGCTAATATGATCTCTTGGAAGAGTGTAAATCAAAATTAGATGAAAGAAGATATGAAGGCTTGTGAAATCAACAGTGAAGAAGTTTGGATCCATAAAGTTTTTGATGAACTACTTAATGATATGTTGTATTCAAAGTTGCATGAATATTATAAGAGAACTGGGAATTTCAATGTGCTTAAGAGTATTATACAGATAGGAGCCGAAAGATACAAAAACTCTCCATAGAAGAACAAGTAGCTCATGCATTGATGAGTATTTTTTATACAAGATTAGGCTCATGGTTATTCCTCCCTAGTTGAGAGAGAGTGAAGGTGGACATTGTATTCTCCATGTGTCATGCCCTATGGCCAGGATTAATAGTCGTAATCGTAGTGAAGGCATTGGTAGGGAGAATGGTGGATTCGATAAGCATCTGGGATTAATATTCTTTGAGGATTTGTATCCAAGATAAGAATATTCCAGTGGAATGATATTCTTTGAGGATAGGGTATCCAAGATAATAATTGACCTATTAGGACATACGTGGTGAAAATTTCGATAGGATATGTGCCTACAGAGGTGGTGCTGTCCAAATTTATGCCTCACAGCATTGCATTATGATCTAATGCAGTGACAAAGATTGTTATTTAAGGCCTTGATATTTTTGACAAAGTTCGTTGTGTTGATGTTGATCAATCTGAATCCTTCTTATGATAATATTTCCATTTGAGAGTATTGTGTTGTATCATTATGGATACCTCCCTAGTTAAGAGTGAGTATTGAAAATCTAATGAGCATGAGTGTTCATAATGTAATTCAATGTATTATTAATTTATTATATTCATTATTATTATTTATCTTCTAGTCAAAGCATGTTCTTCACGCATATATGGTTAATTGAGTAAAACAAAAAAAAATATTATGAGTCAAGTAAATGTATTTGAGTCAAAGTCCCATTTGTACTTCTTGTAAGGAAAAGAAAATTATTTTAACCTGATTCAAAAGAGTCAAAATGTTACCCATTAGACCATGTTGTCCCTCCTTGGATAAGTTGTCCCTAAGAGTGGGTATTCGACTCTCCTAGACATCTATAAATAAGACAATTTTGACCTCATTTCAGCTCTCAACCAAACACATCGATTTATATGCAAGAAAAGGGAGAAAAAATAGAAAAATTTAAAGGAGAGAGAGAGTGAAGTCAAAGGAAAGAGAAATTTCTGGTTTTTTCCCTAATGTTTGCTCACACATGTGAAATTTTTGTGGCTTCTAAGGTTTTTACAAGGCCAAATTTCGACCATCATTACATGTCCAAAATTTTTATAAGTTTGACAAAAAATTACAAAGGTTTGACAAACATTGCCCTTGTTGACTTTGACTTGTTGGAAGAAGACTTGGAGGAGGGATGACTTGGGGTCTTTATGGCAATCTTGGTTTTGGTATTAGGTCTTGGATATCTCACTTTGATATGATTATATAAGTAGATGATTTCTTGGGCTTTCCGCCTTGTGGGTTTTTTCTGTGGCCTGGAGCCTACATCTTTGTGTTCTTTGTCTCTTTTTGGTCTTCATGTTTTATATTTTTTGGTAATTGCTTGATGAAGAAGAATTTAATTTGAATAAGAAGAAAGCAAGCATTCACAAGTAAATATCAAGTAAAATAAATCAATCCTAATATACAAGAATCTTGGTTTATCAACATACCTAAACCTTTCTCATTACTTTCAGTGGTGATCTTCTCCTTTCATTTGTGAACTTTATCTTGTTCACTTGTATACTACATCCAATATTCTTCAATAACAAGCTATTCCTTAACCTATTACAATACCTCACTAAGCTATCTTTGAGGCTAACCTTTTGGTATCCTTGGTTTTCTCCTCTAAAACCTCTTAACCTTCTCTACTCCTTTTAGGCTTCTACATATCTTAACTTGGTCTTAGAACATCCACCTATTCTCCTCCTTCCAACCTGGGATGGAACTTGTAAAGGTTATTTCCCACAATCATCCAAAAAATTACTCTATTCTTGGTTACAATCTTCTTGTTGTAATCATCTCATCACTGCCACTTGTAATAAAAAATTTATTCCTTAAATTAGTTGAAGACAAAAATACCAAATTACCCCTCATTCAACCTCATGCAAACATACATTGTTGCGGTTCTTTTCTGCAATACTTGTGTTGACTCCACTATTGCAATCTTTTGCTATTATTCCTCATCCAAAGAACACACTACTACCTTCTATCCAAAATAAATATTCTCTCTATATACTCAAATAACATCATTGTTATTTCTCTTTCACCAAGACCTAAATCCATGCAATTATCAATTTCCTTAACATTTTACTTATTACTGCAAAGTTCAACTTCTGGTGTGTATAAGTTTAGTGACGCCCTTGCACCATAAATTTATATCAAAGACTAGGTGAAGTGTTGACTCACAAACCATGATTTACCAATTAAATAACCAAATAAAATCTTCTGGAAACATCTCTCCATCTTCGCTTGCAAAGTACAATTGCAATGCATTGTTGGGCTTGCAACACAAACCATTGCTAGCCTTTATAATCTTTGGATCTCATTACATAATCGATAAATGAATGAATCCACATCTAACTTTTAACCAATTTGATTAGGCTTTGAAAAAATAACCATAATTGTTTCTTGATCATCTACAGGAGCAGGAACGCAGTCGTTGGTAGCTAGGTTACTACCAAAAAGGTCCTATTCGATTAATATAGTCTACTCTTGATAAGATGAATGGAAATACGACCCAAAATACAAATCTTATGTTATGAATGCTTCTTGAAGAGGGTTATGCACATTGTATATGGAATTTGAGTCCTTGTAATGATTAATTTCCACAAACACTTGGATTGATTGGCTTGAATCCCAATTGATGATTTCCATTGTTGAAAAATTTTAGACCTTAGACTCAAAATTGTTCATACCTCTTACTCATTCAAACAATGATCATATAACATCATCCAATGTTGCATTACATTTAAGCAATTAACACTATCTATACAACCATGATTTTTTTAACACATATGCTACCAAATTACCTTGAGCTCAATTGATCACGATTTACATTAATATATGTTTGAGGCTCAATATTAAATTTATAATGGATTTAGATCTAGTTTGTAGTTTAATACTACAACCAAAGATCATAATACTACCCATTTCCAGAAAAGATCTAACAACACATACATGTACCAAACAAAAGTCAAAGCTCTATTTAATTCCATTCATTCACTCAATGACACAATCACAAAGAACGCAAATCAATTTCAAAACCAAAATTTTGCTCAATCAATTCATGAGATCATTTTCACGGTATGGTGCCATGGTTGGCCAAATATGCATTATAATGGCCACCTATCAATGCTCACAACCAATTCACAAACTATAAATTCCCATGTTTCCCTTACAAGTCTGCTCACATATCAATGGTTTCCCCTGTTCATGTTGCAGGCTCCACAGATTCCACATAAGATCTTCAAGATGTACACCAGGTTTTCGTATACTCAACACAATATTTAAAAGTTATCCCATGATTTGGTGAATATTTGACCACACCTTCTTCAATGGTTCAGTTTGGGCATTTTCTCCTTACGACGAAATCTCCAGATCTCAACACGATTACATTATCAACATTGACTAGGGAATTTTCACCTTACATTATCAACATCAATTGAGTTGTTTTCACATTATAATGTGTTATCTCTTAGAGGAATATTGACAATGGGAGAACCTCTAAGGTAACCTCTAATCTCTTTGAGGTTGAAAGATGGCCCTTCAACTTGGAGAGGGATCACTCCCTAAAACTCAACTACTCTAAGTCATTATAGTAGTAGTTTTGTAATTGAGTTATGTGGCCAGATTGATCGAAGATTGAAGTTTTTTAGGATATGTGAAAAATAATACCATTGGAAGTGGATTGTCTGATACAAAGACACTATCTATAGGCCATACAAATCAGTCTAACAAAGGCAATACAATTGCAAGTTTCTTAGCCAAACATTCAATCCAATTTTTGCACTTCCCTGGGAGTGAATCATAAAATAATCTCATGTATACACCTTCACACTTGAATTTAAGAAGATCAATAAAGTCACAAAAATTTGTGATATGTTTCAAAGTTAGGCTCAAATCATCACCAATATATTCTGGTCCATTTCTTAGAAATTATTCATGTTTGGGTAGATGATTCAGAAAACCAAGAGTAACTGTAAAATCTAAACTTGCATACCTTGAAACTATAGTATCAACATCTGAGTTCTTCATTGGCCTAGTGAAATAAACATTGAATCATCTAAGCTATGAATCCTTATGAAAATGGGGTCGCGAAAACGAGATCCTGAAAAATAGGGCCCAGTGATACCTTCGAAAATCCAAAACCATGATAGCTATTAAAAAAATGAGAGAAATCTTTCTAAATGTGTCAATTATGGACAAAAACCTCTTTCAGTTTTGAAAACTTTATTCTCATTTGTCTAGAAAGCGTGCTTGAAGTTACTGTGTTGTAGAGGAAAATCAGAGTTTTAACTAGCCAATTTTACTGAAATGTGCAGCTACTCCCGTTGTCAAAGAATTTTCATTTTTTTTTTATTTTAATAATGACTATTTTGTTGTTGACGTGGAATGTGTCAGTGCATTTCAAAATTTTTGTTTTATTTTATTCCTGGCGTTAATATTCCCACTATCAACCAATTCCTGATAACACTGACACTCGTTGTCCACGTAATCATGTTAATCATTTTTTTGCAACTGGTAAATGTTGATAACCCCATTATTGACATTCTCATGTTTATACAAATCGGCGCTGACAGTCCTGTTCTCAGTGCTTTAACACTGTTTAATTTACAAGTCGACGTTGACATTGAAACTGTTAGCACTTTTAAAAATTAACCACTACAATTGTGATAACATAATGAAGTCTCCATATCTCAACACAATTACACTATCAACATTTATCTTCAACTGATCAAAGATATTAATCCATGCCATGACGTAAATTTGAAGTTAGGCTCATTTTCATTTAACACCAATTTTAAATGCACACCGATATTGAATTTTATGGGTATCTATATTCCCGAAATATTTTAAGATCCTACGGACATGGGCAGGTTAATTATTTGACCTAACCCATGTCCATTTGATCCTAGAATATTCTATGAATCCACAATCAACTTAAGCTCAGGGAAATTGTACCAATCTGAGGTTTCACACAGACAAGGATTCTTCTATGATCATGAACATAGATAATTTATACCCATAAGGTATGAAATTTCATTTCATTTAATATAATAAGTACGTACATACACATAGAAATAATGGTTCTATGCCATGATTTCACTTCCTTTTGGCCATTCTCATACCCATGAGCTTACAATGATAAATAAAACTTAAAAACAAAGTTCAATTTTCTAGATATTAAAATCAATTCATGATTTATTCCCTAAGTCTCTCATATTTAAAAATACATATTTTATCACTAAAAATATTATCTATTCAATCTTGTCTCTATAAATGACACTCTTACCTAACCTTATCTAATGTAAGGAAGCTAACACGATGCGCGTACATATATTTTAGAATATGAACATGAAGTTGTTACTATTGTTTCATATATATTAATTTTCATTAAAAAAATAACAAAAACAAAATTCATTATAACAATGTTTGGTAAAAATTATATAAAATAAAATCATCGATGCGTTTCAAACCAACCAGTGTGGTCTATCTTGAGGACAAGGTGAGGAATCAGATCTAGGCAATGGAATAAATAGATGATCAGAGTAGCTAACTAGAGGTTAGAAAATAACAGTTAGTTTGACTAAAAAACTGAAATAATTAATTAAGCTTTGGCCAAGAATTAAAAAGAATTTTAATTAATAATTAATATTATTTTTGAATTTAAGTGAAATATTATTTTATATAAAAAAAAATCAATTTAAGTATAAAATTATATGTATGAAAAAAAACTTTGGGAATAAATCCATTTGAAATATAATTAATACTAATATTATTAAATTAAATTATATTTGTATTATAGTAAAAATCCTATTTTTATAGAAGTAAATTTAACCGAGAAATACATTATTTATGGAGAAAAATTATTAAATAAGAATTAAAGTATTCTAATAGAATTAAAACAGAGTCATAATAAAGAAATAAAAAAATATAATAATAATAATAATAACATAAACTAATAGTAAGGAAAGAATAAGAAGATAACTAGGAAAACATGAAAAATTCTAGGAAGAAAGAGCAGAGATCCAACACCTGCTAATACTCTAGCCATCATCGCTGTTCATATTGACAGACCTTTTTTCGATGTCTAAGGCCTCTCTAAATTTTCGATGATGAAAGTGGTCAATCCTAGCGATGGTCCTCGCCTCTTCTATGCAAATGTGATGATTGACTTTTTCTGCATGTTCTGCCAAAGGTGAGGAGAGAAACCTTCCATGCTTGACGTCTGCAGCATGCTCACAAATCCTTTGATTTATTGACCGACCAGTCTCACCGATATAAGGAGGTCCACATGAACAAGGAATAATATAAACACCCTTCCCATCCTTGGGGTTAACAGGGTCCTTGGACGAACGAAGAGAGCTTCGAATAGTCCGAAGGGGTCTAAAAGAAGAAGGAATATTACACTTTTTCAGGATTCTAGCAATTTTATCCGTGGTCCCCTGAATAAAAGGAAGATGAACTTCGGAATATCGATCCTTGGGATCAATTCTATTCTTAGGATCTCTTTCCGCATTAAGGAAAGCTCTACGACCCTGGGACTTACTATAACCATTATTAATAAAGACCTTAAGGAGGTGGGCCTTTTCATCTTCAATGTGATATTCATCAGAAAATCTCAGTGCCCGAGTGGCTAAGGTGTTGAGAACACCTAGTTTTTGAGCAGGGAAATGATGGCAATTAGCATGTAGATATTGCTCTGTGTGGGTTTTCTTCCCAAAACTTGATGAGAGAAAGAATCGTCATCCTTTTTTGAAATGAGAATGTCAAGGAAAGGGAGGCTTCCATCAACCTCAACTTCTATGGTGAACTTTATGGAATTCGATTGATTATTAAGATGATGCTAAAACATCTCCAACTTCTCTTTCCCACGAGACCAGACGACACAAGTGTCATCCACAAACCATTTCCACAACTTAGGTTGAAAAAGAGCTGATAACAAGGCCCTAGATTCAAAGAACTCCATAAAGAGATTGGCAACAATGGGGAAAAGTGGAGAACCCATGGCAACACCACAAGTTTGTTCAAATTCACCTTCAAAACTAAAGAAAGTAGAGGTGAGGCAAATTTTAACTAAAAAAGCAGTATCAGGATCCGTAATATGATTAATAACATCAATGGCCTCATTAATTGGATATTCGTGAATAACAAGACCACATCGAAACTCACTAGCATATCTTTTGGATCAATTTTGATACCCTTTAACTCATCAACAAAGGAGGATGAATCTTTAACAAAGGATTCACTCCGACCAACAAGAGGCTTGAGCCTGTTAGCAAGATATTTAGAAAGAAGATAAATTGGACCTCCTATACTGTTGACTATAGGGCGAAGGGGGCCCCCTTTCTTATGGATCTTAGGAATACCATAAATCCTAGGAGTGAGAGGGTTGCTCTCAATAAGTTTCTTACTCAGGGAGCTAACAGTGCTACTAGATTTTATGGTTAGCGCAACTGTTTTAGAAATATTGTTTAAGGGATTCTTAGAAAGCTATCTATAGCTCCCGCTATTACGAAGGTGATATAACATCTTATCCTGGTAATCCTCCCTATTAAGAATAACATCTGCACCTCCTTTTTCAGCTTTTATAATAGCTATGTCCTTGTTATTATTCAAGGCTTTGAGAGCTTCGAACTAAAGTTTGTTAAGGTTGTTCTTAGGGGGTTTAGCCTTTCTTAGGATAACTATGCAATCTTGCCTAATAATGTCTTTATAGGCCTTCAGTAAATCCCTTATCCCGAATTCAATGTCACAAATAATATCATGAATGGGGACTCTCCTCAGAGCTACCGCAAAGTTTAAACCCTTCTCCAAAATACTGAAAACATGAGGAGGTGCAGCTGTTATTCTTAATAGTGAGGATTACCGGGACAAGATGTTATATAAACTTTGTAATAGTGGGAGATACAAAAAGCTTGGTAAGAATCCCTTAAAAAATATTTCTTAAGCTGATATGAAAATCACTCGTGAGTGATCTCAGTTAATTAATTAATGAATGAAGGTATTACAGACTCATGTGTTGGTGTGTGTCTATGCTATCTTAGGTAGCGAATCGATCAGATTACAAAATACACAGACACTGGATAATGAAAAACAGTAAGAGAAACACAGTAAGAAAATGCAAGAAAATAACAAATTAATAAGGAGTTCACCCAATCCTCCTGGGCTACGTCTTTGGTCTAGCTTTCAGTGGTGGCCTTTTCTTATTGTGTCTTTAAAATAGAGTTTTTACAATGGGGAGCTCGATTTGAGTCTCCTGAAACAAATGATAATTAGTAGGGTGGTTCTTGGATTCCCCAAGCCACTAGAGTGCACAGACTATTCCTTACTAAGTCTCGACCTCAACTGGTCTTGATGGGGTGAGTCTGATTTGGTACTTAGTTCGCGACAGATATCCTCATAAGGAATTGCTTGAACCTCTCAAGCCTTCTGTCTACTCGATGCTACCTTAGGTCAGCTGGCTCTCTATTCTCTGCTTCTGTCTCGATTTCTTCTTCCCTGTTCTCTTTCTCGCTCTATTCTATTCTTTGTCTGTTCATGGCTTAAAGCCAATTCATCTCATGACTGTTCGCTTCCTCTTCCACCCCTTCGGATCTCCTGCTACTGTTCACTTTGAATTCCCTGCCTCTGTGTCATCGCCACTGTGTAACGTCTCATAGCGAAGTGGCCACTTGTCCTCTCACGAAATGCGCTAGCTCTTCCTCAAACGATTTGGTATTTCAGTTACGCTGTGTAATGGTTCGTCTACCAACTCAGTGGTCAAATCGGACTTCAGAATTTTATATGCCGCAGCTTAATTCTCCCTCCAGATCTGGTTTCTCAACGGGCAAAATCTTCGCTATTAGACCTGGAGCCCCCAGATCCTACGGTGTTTTCTCTTATCGCGCGGTTGAATTGCTCGACTGTTATCCCACGATGAGAGTGGTTTTCTCTCTCATCCACCGAACACGCATCATGCAATGTATGGAAACGCTTGTCCCTTTAACAATTCTGATTACCACCGAAAACGCCTCCGATATTCTGCCGGTTTTGGAGCGCTGGACTCGCTTGTCATTTCAGCGCTTTTCCCATGGTTTTCAACTTTCCTTGTGACTGAGTCCTCAGGGCCTTTCCATTTTGAGGGGTTTTGCCCAGTGATGCGCGATTAGTGCTTAGCGACTCTATTTTCCAATTCGGACTTCCTAACTACTAGTTTGCATCCTGCACGGTCTCCATGGGCCTTGGTCAGTGCACTTTGACTGAGGTCCTCGTCGTTCCTTGCTGGCTACAAACTGCCACTGTCCAGAGGTCTTCCTAATAGCTCTTTGTTCACAAATTTTTGAATTCTATCCTGATTTGATAAAGTCATAGAATTTTGATAATTTTCATGGATCCAATTCGGATCACCACCTTCCCACTGAAAAAGCTTTTGGACCACCAAAAGTTAGTTTTCAAGCATTGACTAAGTGAGGGTACAATTGTCTCACTTGTCCAATCTCTATCCACTTTGCACTGCTTGGCTTTGAACCCTTGAGCCCAACTCTAAGGTACTCAACATCTCCCCTTCACATCGTCCTCAGCTTCCTGTCCAGAATTGTGTCTTCCTGCAATTCATTAAGATATTCATGTAATAGGTCATTAATAGAAGGTAATTGACTCCGATCTTCGGGATCCTCAATTAGTGAAGGTTCAAACAATCTAAAGCAATTTGCATTCACGACTGAGTAGATGTGCATGTAAGCTGGTAGATCAAGGTGAAAAGCATTGTCACCAATTTTCTCAAGTATCTTGAAGGGTCCATACCTGATAGGCTTTAGCTTTTTACCTTCACCTTGCATCTTGTCCTTGTTGATATACAACCAGATTTGGTCACCAACTTGGAAACTATGCTCCATCTTATGCTTGTCATTCCTTGCCTTATATTTGGCTTGGATCTTTTCCAGCTATTCCTGTATTGCCTGGTGGTTCTCTTGGATTTGTTCAATGAACCTAGTTGCCATGGCCACATCATTGTGTCCCTCAATTGTGGTGTCTTTACCAAATACAAAATCCAAACAAGACCTTAGTGTCAAACCAAAACAGGTCTCAAAAGGAGATCTCTATGCAGAAGAATGTTTTTCTTGGTTGTAAGCATGCTACACATAACACAAATGTTCATCCCAAAGCTTAGGATGTTTGCTGCAATATTCCCTGAGCAACTGGATCATTGTCTTATTGACTACTTCTGTTTGGCCATCGGTTTGTGGATGAAAAGTTGTGCTTTTTTTCAGTTTGGTGTCCATCGGTTGCCACAGACTTGACCAAAACTTCCTCACAAATTAGGTGTCTCCATCAGATACAATGGAAGTGGGTAATCCAAAATGAACCCATACATGTTGAAAGAACAATTTTGTAGTTTGTTTAACTGTAATATGTTTATTACAAGGTATCAAAATACACATTTTGCTGAACCTATCCACAAAAACATACAGATAATCATGACCTTTCCTAGATTTAGGAAATATTCCAACAAAATCCATGGAAACACTTTCCCAAGGATGAGAAGGAACTAGTAATGAGTGTACAAGCCTAGTTTTCTATTGCTGGGCTTGCTTTTAGCACACATAGTACACCATCTTACATATATAGAAATTGTCTCGTTCATTTCTGGCCAATAACAAAATATTGTAGCTGTGAAACTGTTTTACTTACCCCAAAGTGACCTGGTATTAGAGAAGTGTGTGCTTCTTGAATTATCTTTACTCTTTCAATTTGTGGAATACATAGCTTCCCACAGTGATATAGGAATCGGTCCTTTACATGATAAACCAATTCTTCTACCCGTTTGCCTTCACTTAAAGTTGCATATACATATTTGAAATCTATATCTTGAGTATATTGTTCAATGTAGCTCTCATGTAACACAGAACTATGCTTAGGTATAGTATATGCACTTATAATGGGTCTAGATAACATATTTGCAACTTTATTGTGTGTGCCCTTTTTATATCTGATGACTAAATGAAACTGTTGTAGAAAACCCATCCATTTATAGTGTATTGATTGCTGCAACTTAGTTTGGAGTGTAGGTATTGAAGTGGTTGATGATCAGTATGTATTACTGTCTCTTTACCCATTAAGTAATGTTTCCAATTTTTCACACTTTGTACTAATGCATACAATTCTTTATCATATGTAGGATAGTTAACTACTGCAGAATTAAATGTCTCAGAATGATAACATATGGGTTTACTGTGCTGTATCAACACTGCTCCCATGGCATAGTCACTGGCATCTATTTCAATCTCAAATGGTCTTTGAAGATCGGGCAGTGCTAGT
>APFE030258415.1:0-10116 GCA_000404065.3 Pinus taeda
CCAGAGTATTCTTTTGTGTTTCATGTGTATTGATTCTTCTTCTCTGTTATATGTGTTCTGCTTGATCTTGCTCAAATCGATTAAGCTTCCACAAGTTTGATTGTAGAAGTAGATTAAGTATTTTGCTTTAGTTATATTGCATAATAAGGTTAATCTACAATGAGATTTTCTACAAATTTGTCCCCTATATATGCTACTAGAGATTGATTTTTCTTTTCATTTTTATTAATTTGGAATGTACCTTATTGTGTATAGCCATAAACCATGTTATTGGGTTAGTGCTTTTGACTTGATAGTGGACCTTCACTTTGTCCCACATCATCTTGTTATGTTGTGTGCTACTTCTGCATATCCAAAGCTATAGGGGAATGTCCTTGGTTTTATATCTAATATGGAATAATTTTATCCATCCTTTCATGAAACTCACATACTAAAATAGTTGATACACTTCGCCTGCACAAAAATTAACAAAAATTAGTTGACTTCTATTTTTATCCTCCCATTCAACAAATCAATGGGATTGAAAACATAAAATGCACAATTACAAACCTGATAAGAAGTTCATTGATTTCCATGTTGTATTCAAATGCATCCTATAGAACTTGAAAATCACTAATTTTTTGAGTGGTAGGAATAGCTTACAAGCCATTTGATACTCCCTACTAAGTGATATTGCCAGTATTTGAATAATTTTTACCAATTCCACTGAAGAATTTTTTTGACAAATAATGTCCTAAAAAGGACATCTTTGCCACTCCCCACATTCATGTTGTGGAGCATCGCCTGTTGCTTTTTGTAGCTTGGAAGGTACTTCTAGTCTTGTGTCTTGACTAGAAGGACCTTGGTTTGCCTCTTTAGGAGCTTGCAAGCAACATGCAGAGTGTGCAAGTGAGTTGCACACATGCGAATGTGTTACATTTGACATGCATGATATGTGAATGTAAAGCAAGGTAAAATTATAACTTGTACTTGAGTTAAAATAGAGAAAGCTAACGATGGGATTGTTAACTAAAGTAAAGTTACCTATATTTAGTTAACATGATGAGTTAATTTTGGTCGTTGATCTTAGCTCAGGAAAGTCATAAATTAAGCCTAAGTGTTGAGGCAAAGACACAACAACAACACAAGATTGAGAGAGGCTTCTCAATGAGCATGTGTTGGGTTCGAGAGAGTGCAAAGAGGTTGGTGATCAATTTTGTAATTTGTACTTTCTCAGTTGGGCCATTATCCCAGGATGAGAGTGCAAGTAAGTTATGTTATTAATTTATTAATGAAAAAACTGTTGATTGGGCATAAATTTGTTTGTGTATGTGATTTAGATTGAGTAATTTTGCTTCTACTAAATATTTTATGTGCTAGGAATCTAGTTGTGCATTAGTTTTGTTAATAATTGTTGGGAATCAATTGGGTGTTGGGTTCAAGAAATTCTAACATGGTATTAGAGTAGTAAGGAGGACCATGTCACGAGAAGAGTGCCACACTGGGCTTGATCAAGAAACTATGAGAGGGCGCGGGTTCATTGTGAAAAGGATTTTCCGCAACATGCATGGGCTAGTAGTTTCTGGCAGAGCTTGCAGTAGCTAGCAGCAAGTACAAAGGATAGTATCAACAACCAATACAATTGGTGGAGGTCACACTTCATAAGGATACCGTACCAGTCAAGGGATTGGTGGCACAATTCATGTGTGTCTCAAAGGATCGAGACAGACCCATAACATGTTAGAAGAACTTAGCATAAGTTTTTGACTAGTGGAAAATAGAGCTCTAGTCACGTGATAGGGACGAGGCTAATATTCCACAGTATTTTAGAGATAGACTTAGAAGGTAGTGTGTTTAGTGGGACTACCACCACACATGTAGTGAAGGGGGTTGGATGTGTTAGATTCTAGCTAGAGTCAAGAGGATTTATGGAGGTGATAGGGATGTTATTTGTTCCAAGGTTGATGGTACACATGCTCTCAATATCGACCTTCAAAGATTTTAGATATTTATTTTGGTTCCAGGATGGAAAAGTGCTTCTCTATTCAGATAGAACGACCTTAAATGCAGTTGCAGTGTTTGGCATTAGACATGAGTAGTCATAGAGGTTTCTCAAACAACTTGTGGGTATATTTGAGGGGATCTTAAATACAAGATCTGCATCATTTGTGGAGAGGGAGTAGGTGGAAAGGAAGAGTGATTCTTCAGGTACTACTTGGAGTGTCAGCTGGTATGGTATGACATTGTTAGATGCTCAGGAGCAGGATCCTAGGAGCATGGTTGGAAGGAACAAGTCTACAGATTAGATTATAAAGCAAGTAGCATGGAAGTCTTCTAACTTAGAGGGAGAAGCTACAACAATGGATGATGTGGTGGTGTTGGAGTAGTTCTAGGTGGAGGAGGTTCTTCAAGAAGTATGTCCCTGGCTAAGAGGGAGTGTTGAGTTTTGTAGCTTGGAAGGTACTTCTAGTCTTGTGCCTCGGCTAATTTATGGGCTATGAAAGCTTGTATCCACTGCAAACTATGTTTCAATTATAGAGATGTGATGACATCATGTTTGTAATCAAAGTCTTGATCAATTACTAAACCAAGGAATTTAAGTTATTCTAGTGGAAAATTTCAAGGATAACCTTCTATTGGGTAAAGATAAGAAAGACCTTAGAGAAACCTACTCCTACAACCCAATAAATGCCATTTTTCCATCTCCAAAAGGGTGAAAACATACATTGAACTAATCATGATTCTAAAGGAAACTCCCTTTTCCACTAATCTCATTGTAGGGAAACTCATTAAAAAAAGGTAAGAGAAAGCATGAATTGAATTATTTAGACTCATGAACATAATAAAGAGCATTGTTGATAAAAACTCTAGTAACCCCCAATCAAGTTATTTATTACACCAAAATAAGGGAAAAAGAAGGAAAAAAAGGTGAAAAAAGGCATCAATGTGGTCATGGTTCGAGATGCGATTGTCTTTCAATTGATCTCATTATAGGGAAATTCTTCAATAAAAAGTAAGGAGATGTATGAAAAGAATTACTTCGACCAAGGAGTGGCTTCTGAACATAAAAACAACATTATTTATAGAAACTTCAATTGTCCCCATCCAAAGCATTGGTTACACTAAAATAAGGAGAAAACAAGGGAAAATGGTAGAAATAGAAGAATGTCGTTTTCTACGGAAAAATTCTTGAATTAGAAAATGTTTTGAATTGATTTTTGTCACGAACAATGTTAAGATATAAGCCTTGATAAATAAATGGTTTGTTAATTATTTAAATAAATAATGTATTTTGTATATCCTTATATACTATAAAAGATAAAGTACCTATCGATGTTCACTAAGATCAATTTGAGTTGTTAAACCTATGTTAATCTTTTTTGTTACTAAAAAAGTTTTCAACAATCAACCACCTTCCTTGACGCACAAAAAAAATTACGTTCCTTGACATACAAAAAATATAAATAATAATTATTACAATTCTATACGCTTATTTTTTTCAATGTAATTTTACTTTTCACTTTTTATTGTATTTATTGATTTATAGACATATGAAACTACCCATATATAACATAGATAACATGGTACATTAATATATCTTATCAAGAAGTAATAAGCACCCAACTACATGTATATATAATATACATTGCTATATATACTTTTCTTAATGGGAGGGAATATCTCGAAATTTAAATCTTTCCCTTTATATTATATGTTCTTTTCCCCACTTTCCAACTTTAATGGTTAATGGTGAATGTTTGATAAATTCAAATTTAATAAAAATGTTATTGGTTTTAGTTTGAATTAGTAAATAAATTTTAATTTAATAAAAAATAGTGTATTAAAAATTTAAAATTGAATGTGGTTCAGGTAGGTAATGGGAAATAAGTTTCACTAATCAAAAGTCTTGGGTTTAAATCTTGTATTACCCCCTTAATCGGGTGAGAAGATAAAATGATGAAGATATAATGCTACCAAACTACAAAAAAATAATAATTAATAAATATAAAATAACATATTATTTTTATAAATTTTGTAAATTGAAATTTAAAAATTCTAATTTAATTTTTTTTTGTTTTTTTTTTTTTTAAATTATCAAAAAGTACTTATTTCCAAAAGATTTCTTATTTTCAAACTTAAATACAAGTATACAACTAACCAACCAAGTTATTTTAAAAACTAGACTTTACAAATTTGTATACATCCTCATGTTGTTTACTTACTTCAGATTTATTTTTGGTGTATCCGAAAAAAATATTACTTCATAAACCTCTTTTCAAAATCCATCTAATTTTAAACTCAAAAAATAGTGAAACCCCTTTTATTTTAAGTATGCCAAAACAAAATGACTTTTAAACTCAAAAAATACTAAAACCCCTTTTATTTTAAGTATGCCAAAACAAAATGACATTTTAAGCTTAAACAATACTAAAACTCTTTTTATTTAAGTATTCCAAAATAAAATGACTATTAAATCTATGCTAGTTGTAATGAATTCTCACTAGTCTATTATGATAATGCCCCATTCAAACAAAGGCCTTTCTTCTTAGTTGATACTAACCATGACATTATGGAGCATTCTATTAAGAACTTTCCAAAGTTTCAACTAAATTGAACATTTGGGTTGATTTAAAATTGTCTAAAACCTTTTGGATAACTTTCCCCTTTGAATACACTCTAAAAGAAAATGGCAGTACAGTTGTGGGAATGGCACTCTTTTGGGTACCCTCTGTAGTATTTTGCCACTGTTTCCATGGTAAGTGGACTTTTGTCATGTTTTCTTAGGCACCCTTGATTGTTGATTATATATCGATATGATTTTGGGTGGAAAGGGTTTCTAGTTTCAAATGGGTCCCTCTGGTCTCCCTACTTTCAAGATATTTTGAATTGCTCTTCCCTTTCTGACCACGCAAGTTTATAGTATTCTTGTTTCTGTCATTTCCTCTCTCCATGTTGTTGGTTTCTTCTGTCTCTGCTTTGGGTGAAGAGAAATGGGACCTCGGGGTGAAACCTAATCCTATGGCTGACAAAGTCTTGGGAACACCTAATGTCCCTTTATACCATTTTATGATTCCTTAGAACATACACTCCTTAGATTACAAAGCTTTGATTTGTAGTGATGTTGATATTAGTAGGGTCTCAACTCTATCTGAGCATGCTTCGTATGGGTAGATTCTAGTACATTTCCCTGTCCAGATCTCATATGCTTGCTTGGGTATCCTTACAGTGGAAGTCGTTGTTGGGTTATCGTCCCACCTTTAGCCTGCATATGAATAATTGGATTCATTTTCACTTTTTGGATGAAAGTGACTTTCTGAGGTTTTGTAGCGGGCATGGGTTATAGGTAGAGGACTCTTATGGCTATATTGGTGGAAAGTTTGGTTTAAGTTGTTTTCTAACAAAACCAAATCAATCTATTTGTGGGTAAAATTGGTTGGGATTCCATTAGAACTCTGGACCAAGTAGATAGTGGTGAAGGTGGCCAACTGTATTAGAATATTAGTTTATTTTGATGACATGTCCTTGGTAAACTTTGACAAGCAGTTTTTGTAGGTGTTGGTGGAATTAGATATGTCTAACAACCTTCTTGCTAAAATTAAGATTTCTTTGGGAGATTTGTCTTTCACACAATGCCTGGACTTTTGGAAAGCCCTAATGCTTGTTATGCCACAAAACAGGCCATCTCAAGGCATCTTGTCGCTTCTTTGGATTGAGGGGTTTCTCAAATCCTATCTAGGGCACCATGCTCAAGTTCCCTCCCAAGTGCAATCTTAATCCCCTGGTTTCCCGAGCTGAGGTGGAGGCCTCGCCTAGGGTTTGCGAAGGATATTCGTTATATGAGCCAAGAGCCCCTTGTAATGAATTCATATTGTTGGAAAAGAACATCGAGGGGGTCCCGAAGAAGATGAATCATAATCCTTCTCCTTTGGCTTTTGCGGCTAAGGAAATATTAACATCTGTTGGAGGGTTCATCTCCACATCTATGGCTGATGGCTCATGTGAACCACTTTTGACACTCTACTCTTGACCACATCCCTCTTCTCCACATCTTGGGATTTCTTAGCCTCTGCTGGGCACATTATCTAGTAAGCCCATCCAATCTCTCCCAATTTATGACATTATTTTGTTGGATAACATTTCTAACTCTTCCCTGAACCCCTTATCTAACAGTCTACCTCCTTTAGAATCTTAATGAAAAATTCCCCCTCCCATAGTTGTAACTCATGATACCTATACCTCTCACCCTCTTAATCTAAGAGCCATCATATTAACTATATCCTATACTCCTCTCTTGCCCCTAGATCCTCCCTTTTTAGGACCAAATTATCTAATATCAAAGCCTCCTCTACTAGAATCTCCGCTGATCAAAAAACCTCACAAAATGCTTAAACTAAACGTTTGCCACTTCCTAGACCCATGGTGGGGATCTATAGGCATCCATCATCTTACTCTCTATACCCCTCTTATAGAACCTCCTTAAACCTTGTAGTCATCCCATATTTTCCTTCTCCTTTGCCCATTTATCTTCCCCTATTATTTCCCTTATCTCATTCAACAATTTTACAATCTAGAAGAAAAATCCAAACAAAAAAAGAGATCACTCGTGATTCTGTTTCTCAGGGTGTTCCTCCTACGAACTTATCAAATGGATCTGAATCTGCTAGGTACCTTGGAGCTACGTTGTCCTTCCTTAATGGTTCCCCATGATTATTATGTCCTTGAACATTATGGGAGTTGGGGGCACTCAAATCTGTTCCCTTCGAAGGCTAGTATCCCTACACCACCCTTCAATTAATGTTTTAGGAAACCATGGTTTTTGGAGTGAAGGATAGGAAAACCCTCTACAAAATTTTTCTAGAGTGGTGCATATGCTCTGTGGATGCAAAAGGAAGATCTGGGGGTCTCTCTATTATTTGGAACCCCCACGATGCATCTCTTCGGCCATATTTCTCCATGGATGGAATCATTCTGGAAGGACACTTGAAGGGTCTTGATGTACCTCTCATTTTTGTATATTATGATGGCCCCGACCAAAATAGGGGTGTTTTGGAATCACGATGCCAAAAATGGTTTACTTAGTGAGCATTCCCTTATCTTGGGAGATGATTTAAACTTCACAACTTCTGTTTGTGAAACTTGGAGAGTAATTCCCGTGTAGATCCCTTTTCCTAGGAAATCTCCCAAATTATCCTCGATTCAAATATATTAGATATTTTCCCTTTTCCCCTTGGTGCCACATGGAGAAACGAGTGTTCTGGAGATGATGGCATCACTAAACACCTAGAACTTTTTTTAATAGGTGTCTCTGATTTCGAAACTAGGAAAATATTGATCCTAGATCAGTAAGGAGGTCATCTCTGACCACTTTCCTATTTTCATATAATTGGATTTCAATGCCTCTCTCTCGAAGTTTCCCTTCAAATTCAACCACTCTTGGCTCAAGGAGGAATCTTTTATTTCTTTGGTTCATGATTTTTGGAAGCACTACTAGGGTGATCCCTCCTTTTCAGATCCTTTTCAGATACGTATTCATGGGTCTCTAATATGAAACATTTAAAAGTACATGTAGATCATGGGCCTGTTCTTTTATTCGTGAGAAACAATGTGAGTTGGAAAACATTTAGTCCATTATTAAATCATGTGAACCATCTTTCATTTTTTCAATATTTTTGGATGCTCTCAAATGTAAGTTTATATCTTTAACAGAAAGGAAAGCTCATATCATTAGAGAAGAGGAACATTAGCACCTCAAATGTAGTGAAATTTGGACAAAGGAGGGTGATGGGAATACTAAATTATTTCACAAGTTTTCCTCTCATTGTAGGAACAAGAATGCTATTTGGCATAAAATGGATGATGAGGGTAAGTCTCATTGCCCCTAACAAGATTTGGAAAGGATTGATAGGGTTCACTTATCTAGGCTCTTCAGAGACGCAGGGGACTATCTGATTCAGGACCAACTTCAAGTTATTCAACATATTCCTAGAACATTTTTAGACAATGATTATGTTAGAATTGGTGATCTCGTCATGTTGGAGGAGATAAAAGTGGTTCTCAAATATTTTGCTAAGGACAAGAGTCCTGGCCCTAATGGTTGGCCTGTAGAATTTTATTTAGCACTTTTTGACTTGATTAGGAATGATATGCTTTGTGTTGTGAAGAAGTCTAGATTGAAAGGAAATGTGTTAATGGTTATCAACTTAATTTTTTTTAGCTCTTATTCCTAAGTATTCCAATCCCCAATCCTTTAGTGACTAATGGTCAATCTCTCTTTGCAATATCATTTATGAAGTGATTGATAAGGTTCTATCAAACAGTCTGAAGGATGTCCTCTCCTTTTCTCTCTCTTGAGAGAAATTTGGTTTTCTTCTGGGTCACCTGATTCATGATACCATTGGGTCAGATCAAGAGGTCCTGCATACAATCAAGACCAAAAAGAGAAGTGTTGTTAATCTTAACATGGACTTGGTGAAGGTGTATGACCAGGTGAACTGGATTTTTCTTAGAATACTTCTTCTTCATATTGGTCTGGACTCTTTGGTGACCAATGGGGTCATGGGATGTATAATGTATTCAAAATTTGTTGTGCTCATTAATGGTTCCCCATCAATTTTTTTCACCACTTATAGAGGATTGTGGCAGGGGTGCCCTCTCTCTCCTCTTTTATTTCTCTTACTTATTGAAGGCTTAAGTAGGAGGATTGTCTTCACAAAGAGATATAGGCACATCAGAGGGGTAAAGGTGACTAAATCTATCTTCTGAACCCATGTTTTGTATATTGATTATGTCATTATCTTTGGTGATGGATCAGTAGTAGAGTGGAACACCCTCAGTTGTATTTTTTCAATCATTTGTTTTGTTAAATGAATGTTGATTATCTAACATAAATCAAGATTTTATAAAAATAGCTTTTATGATCATTCCATCTCCTCTGTTGTGTCCTTCCTCCCTTACAAGGTGGCCCCATTGGACTTGGGATTCTCTTACTTGGGTTACTATCTCAAGCCTAATTGCTATAATGTGGACGACTAGAATTGATTAATTAAGCAAATTGAAAGCAAGATAAATAATTGGTGCCATCAATGGTTCACTCTTGGTGGTAGGATGGAATTGGTAAAATTGATCTTAAAGAGCATTCCTTTCCATTGGATCTCTCTTTCAAATATTTTCAAATCTGCTATCAAGAAAATTTGTCGGTGCATGTGTAATTTTCTTTGGTCTGGTAAGAAGGTTTAAGCTAGTTATCACTTGGTCAAGTGGGATTCTCTTTCTCAGCCCAAATATTTTGGGGGTTGGGGGTTCAAAAACTTATAATTGTTTTTACTTTCTCTTTCCATGAAAAGTTTCTAGCGATCTATTATAGGTTTTGGTATTTAGAGTAGTATTATATCGAAGAACTATCTTCATAAGAAACTTGCTATACAATGGATTTAGTCCTATGAGTCACATAAATACATTGTAGGCTCAAATATTTGGAGGGGTCTGGTGGCCTCTATTCCCTGGCTTTACTAAATGGCTCATGTGGAAGGCGAGAAAGGGTCAATTCACTAGATTGGTCAAAGACCCTTTCATAGGGGTTCATCCTTTTATATATTATTAGTTGGTCTCATTTCCTAGGTTAAGTCTCAGGGTGTTGATGAGGCTCATCAATAGGTAAAATATATGGGTCACACTACCACTCTCCAGCTTATTAAATTGAATTTTCTCACATTTATTTACATATTTTATTGTATTTTTCTTGGTGACAAGAGTAAAGGTGAGTTACTATGTCATGTGGCCTAATGTGTGTTAAATGCAGGAATGGAGCAGCTTTGGGTTGACTTAAGTTCAAGAATTCAGAGTAAGAAAGCAAGAGAGATTTTAGGAGTTGGTCTCCCTCAACTCCTAAAATCATTCGAAGATTCCTCCACCATATCTCATCAGCTTGGTGTCACTGGTAGTCAAGCAAACCGAGTTCATTGGAAGCCAAGCCAGTGCTAGTCAAGGAAAAGTTATTCTCGAGTTAGGGAGCCAAGTATCCCTATTTTCTAGGGATATGTTGGTAGCTCCAATTTTGTATAAATAAGAGAGCCAAGGGACTCAATATGATTCGATTTTTTGTTGTAGCCAATAGCTCATTTTTTAGCTAAAACACTT
>APFE030258418.1:0-14711 GCA_000404065.3 Pinus taeda
TATAAGAATGTTGATTTTAATCTTGTAGTTGATGTGGTTGCTAACCTTCATAGGATGTTTATATTTAACTCACAAATGTTGAGATTACATGAACAACTTCGTATTAGCATGTTTGGTGCTGATATGCCAAGGTGATTAGTTAATATGTTTATACTTGTTTAATTGACAGTTATGTGTGTGTGACAACACATAAGATGGCACAAATTACGGTAGAAAATAAAGGAATGAGCAGCAAAATGGTACAGTACAACATGGACAAAACCCATCATGAGAATTCATGTTATTTGGCATCTCCACAACAGTCTCGAGGATACTGGTTGGCCTCCCAAAGGGGGGGGTGAGGGGAGACCAAAGGTCTTGCTGTTTTACTATCTGAAATACTCTAGAACTCAACTCATCGCTTGTTGCTAGGATCAACAATATCATCCTAAAAGTATGATGTGATCATCCGAATCATTCCCGAGTGAGACATGGTATGTAGGATTTGAGATTTGTGTTCGAATATATTCTTGATGAAGAGGGCTAGGCATCTCTAGTCAGGATATCAGAAGACGATAGAGAGGGATCCTCCAAAATCTCTATAGAGGCAATGGTAGTGCTCTCTGATCTTGTAGTATAGGGGGCACCTAAAAATTAGGTGTTTCTTTGTCTTTGGCTTTTAAAGGTGACATACTTGGTAGATCCTATTAGATCTTGGTATATAGTGGTCAGTATCCACTTGGAGTCGATGAAAAGCAACTCGAAGTTGTTCCAAAGGGATCTTGAGTGAGTGCATCCAATGTCTGAATGTGTATGGGGGTGGACGATGATGCCATCCTGTAACTCCAGGAAATGCTCAAGGTAGAAGGACATCTTTGGGCCCAACCCTGTTGGGGGGGGAAAGTCCAAGTGACTAGAATGTACAATTTGTAGATATCCTCTTATGGACTAATTTAACACATGTTTTGGCGGCATGAGATGCGTCAGTGCAACAAGGGAGAATATGAAGAGGGAAAGACACTTCGGGGAGATGGTTAGTGTTTGGAGAAGTCGAGAAACATCTGAGAACCAACCTCATGTCCATCTTAAGGGGTGATTCGAAGTGGGGGCCTTTGACGAACAAAGTGCAAGGTAGGGTACCAATCTCTCTCGACAGATTAATCTCTAAAAGAACTGACTTTGTGAAGGAAAGAAACTAGGAAAAAGATGATATCGAGGCAAAAGGGGTCGACACCAAACTCTGCGTGATAATGGGTTGCAAGACTATACATTTCATTGGATGATGTGCTTGAGAAGCAAGGTTTAGACTCTCTTCATCTAGGCCAAGTCTATTTGTACCAAGCTCAGTTCCTAAATCTCAAATCCATAGGGGATTGTGGGTGTAATAATCACGTCCTTGAGGTAGAGTTTGGATGAGATGTCCTGAAATTGGTTCTGGAAGCACTATCTCTCGAGAATGGCCACAAAACCATACCCTTTGCTAAGTCGAGGCTAGAGGGCTTGCCGCATACCAAATTGAGGTCCCGTGAACTATACTCCCAAGTAGATGTTTGATGTGGTGACTGTTGCTACAAAATCTAGTAGGCCTTGGAGAGGAGTACCCTACAAGGCTATAACTAGACCAAGTGACAACAATGGGGTAATGGCCCACTGTAACCACAGACAAAACCCCCACTATTTATGTACTTTCACTAATGGGAGGAATCTTGGTATAAGGTCACCTATGATAGATATTCTAAGGGTAGGATTACCAAGAGGCTTCTAAGGGGCAATGGAGGAGTCCTGGTATAAGGTCACCTATGATGGATATTCTAAGTGTAAGGGTATTAGGATGACCAAGAGATTATAAGGGAAAGATTTGGCTTAAGTACAAGGCTCCATTCAATGAATAAAGACAATTTTATTTCCTTAGAAAAGCCAATTTTGTACAACAAAAGACCTAGGGCTTGATTGATAAGTTGATAGTTGGGATGACCAAAGGTCAAGGTAAGAAGAAAGGGTTTCCCACATTCCCTACAAGGCTATAACTAAACTAATTGACAACAATGGGGTAATGGCCCACTGTCACGATAGACAAAACCCCCTACTCTTTATGTACATTCACTAATGGGAGGAATCTTGGTATAAGGTCACCTATGATAGATATTCTAAGGGTAGGATGACCAAGAGGCTTCTAAGGGCCAATTGGAGGAGTCTTGGTATAAGGTCACCCATGATGGATATTCTAAGTATAAAGGTATTAGGATGACCAAGAGATTATAAGGGAAAGATTTGGCTTAAGTACAAGGCTCCATTCAATGAATGAAGACAATTTTCTTTCCTTAGAAAAGCTAATTTTGTACAACAAAAGACCTAGGGCTTGATTGATAAGTTGATAGTTGGGATGACCAAAGGTCAAGGTAAGAAGAAAGGGTTTCCCACATTGGTTTCCAACAAGCGCAAGGAACATGAAACCCTCAAAAAGCCCCTAAGTTGAAGCTAAAACCAAACTAGGGTTTACCCTAGGGCAAAGAAAATTATGGACAAAATTGAAGTGCATGCCCACCAAAAGTAAGGATTTTGTGGCAAGCACTATCCTCTTGATGTTTAAACTCTCCAACACCAAGATTTCTTCTTGCCTAGGAATTCCCACCAAGCCCTAGCTTGGTCGTTTGGCCTTAAAGGGTTCGAATTAGGTTAAGAGAGAAATGGAGAAAATTTATGGATAAAAAGTTGAATTGATCACCAACAAGGAAGGACAATGCCTAGTTCTAGGGTCAGTGGAGTCTATGGGTTCTTATAATTGATTTAATATTGCAAAGGAGTAAGGATATCTTGATGCCTTAGCATCGAAACCCTAACTATCATGTTTGTGGGGGGATCAAAGATCACTTGGGAGAGCTAACATGAGATCACCAAGGGGATTGCCATTTACATATCATTCTACAAGAAATGCATCCAACAATATGACCTAGTTTTCATTCAATTGATATCCAACAAAATTAGGGCACAAAATTCAACCTAGAACATTAATTCGTTCCATACATTAGACATGAAATAAAAAATTTGCAATAAACATGGTACTTACAAGACAATATGCATGAAACGATCCAATTATTGATCCAAATGACTTCTCCAAAGACAAGAACAAATGCTCAAGACAAATTTCGCTCCATAGATCACATCTTTCCTATTAGAACAAGAGGCTGAAATCTTTAGAGAGGCTGAATTCACAAGTCCAAGTGATGATGAATTTACAAATGATCCCGTCCTCTATTTATTCAGGGAGGCATAATGTCTAATGAGCCTAAAAGCCCCGAGGAAAACAAGTATAGTCACAATGATTATAATCCACCCCACTAGCTTAGATATAAAATCACATGATTGGTCCTTACATGTGAGTCTTAGGGCTAAAAATGTTGATGTCATCCATGTGTTGAACTCCATGTGGCATGCATTGAGGCTTTTGAGTGCCAAACAAGGTGTAGAACCTCTAAAAATTATCCTTTGAGGGTTGGCCCTCAGGTCTTTGTCAATACTCCTCCGCAGACCCCAAAATCCAATTTGGGGCACCAAAGGTGGTCTCATGTGTCTCGAACCAGTCATAGTGTCAGCCTCTGCTCTAATGTTGAGGGCTTCCAAGGTGGTGCTAACACTCCCTTGTTTGAAGGGGTGAGACTATCCTCATCTAGGCCTTGGATCGATTGCCATCCTTGGATCGACTGGGGGCATGCTGGGTCTAGGTGCATCATCCCAAAAGTCATAAAATGTAAGGAAATGTGCCAAAATGCTCTAAGTGTTGGAGGAGCCCGAGGGTGTGCATGACGCTTTGTTGTTGCTTGGAGTCCCATGGATCTCAACACTTCATCTGTGGGTGTCAATATGCTTCTCTAGAGGCCTGGGTATCTATGGGTGAGGTGCCTAGGTCATGGCTATGGAATCACCTGACAATCACAACATAAATTCAAGTGCAACCAACCGGTCGTAAACTACAATTATCATTTTTGCATCTAATTGAGCCAAGCTTGAATATAAAGGGCCACTTAACACTTCAAATACGGCTTCCCTTCCAAAATTGAGGCTTTGTACTCGCAATGGTGTTTCCTCCCTAGGTAGGATTGGCTAAAGGACAACCCTATGCATTTCTAGCCAACATTTCCTTAATCCATCCTTCAATCAATAGGTGTTATATGAACAATGATGTAACTGAAGGGAGAAGACTTCATGGCCAAGTGCCACGGTCAAAGGAGGACCAACAATGATGGGGATCCACATCTTGAGTGTATATATGTGAGAAGGGAGAAATCGTGGATGCATGAGCTACCAACCTGATATTTGTTTTCCCACCCCTCTTGTGTGCCTTTTACTTTTGCTTGATTTTTTCTTTGTATTATTGCTTGTAGCTCAAAAGTTTAGAGCTTGCTTTGCATGATGTATAACAATGTATTACCCTTTAATGATGAGGAAACTCATTGCCCATCAGGGTTGGGACATGTAAGGGCTCCTTTCATGATGTATAGGAGCAATATGGTGCTTAGGAACTGGGTGATGGCCATAATGAGTGAGGTAGAGCTCATGTTAGGCGTTTGCCTACATGCTAATGTGTATGTCCTAGCCATCTATTGCATGTTGATATTCTTTCTTTTATTTTTCTCATGGCAATTATATGTTTTTTCCTTTTCTTTTAGCTTCATGAACCTCACAAGGGAAAGTTCCAGGCCCTACCCAGGTATGTGGATGTATGGGTGCCAAATTCCAGAGAATTAACAATAAGTTGAACCAGAAGAATGGAGGTGGTATAAGGGTTTGTAATGTAAGATCGAAAGTGGTAAGTGTGGAATATGGATAGATGGAACACACCATCTCAATCAAGGCTTCTCGAGTGGTGCCCCTCCTATACCCATTGGGCCATTAGGTGAGGTGCCATTGGACTAGAATCAACAATTAACTTGCCATTTAAGGTGAGGGAACAAGATCATTGTCAAAACCACTCCTTCACTGCCACCCCATAATCCATATCAAAAGCCCAAATTCACAGGCATAGGCACCCAATTGCAAAATGAATAAAGTACCTTTTGATTGGAGGCCCACCTTTGTCCATGTGCTCTTACCAGATGGATTAGGAGGCATATGATTGATGTAGGTGATGGATATAAAATGGCATGTCATAAGCTAGTAGTGGTTGTTAAGGGATGCTACTTAGCTAGCTGGATGCGAAGTGTGGGAGAATTTTTTTCTCTTATGGGGTCACCCACTTATGGTGGGTAACAATGACCTCGATCTCTCCCCCCCAGAAGTAGAAATGCAAAAATGCATGTCTGTAAGAGTTTAATAATTAGTCTATTTTTTTGGTATTGTAAATCCTTGATTGGGTTCATCAATTCTAGTGACTCAATTGACATATGCATTTATTCTTGTTCATGTGTGGTTGTAGTGTAATGGAAATTATTCTCTCTCCGTTTTTGTTAATAATCATCCAAGTTCATTTATTTTTATGTTATTTTATTAGTCATCCATATTTTGTTTTTTTAATCATTTTGATTAGTTATCTACTTTTTATTATATTTGTTTATTTTTTGATTCATCTATTCTACTTGCTTGTGAATTCCTATGAGTTAGTCGATAATGTTTCCTTTTCACATTTTAATGATTCTGGAATTGTTAGTTGCCTTTAATGAAAGTCTTTACAAGAGTAGATTAGATTAAATTTATATTTAATAATATGTTACCTTCTCTAGTTGTAGCCATCATGACCTCGTTTTACTTTGTAACTCATCCCCTTGTCTAACTAGAGGTGGTTACTAGGTTACTCCACTCGTTGCATGGTTACGAATGGGGTAATTATGTTGTTTACCATTTATTTTTGGCAACATTAGGGATGTATCCTTTCACCACATGCCTTGTTATACTATTCTATGAGGCCTTGTTCAATCATTGTGGGTATTGTATTGCCTTCCGTTTCAGTAGTGGGCAATCCATGTTTGTATTATTAACTGTCTTCTGTTTCAGTAGTGGGCTATCCATGTTTGTATTATTAACTACAATGGGAAAGGTTTTCTCAGAGCGGCATTACTAATCTTGATTCAGGGCAGCAATTAAGGATCTTCTATTGACATACCTCTAGTTTTGAGGAGGAATGGAGATTTCCTCCGCCACAATTGTTCCTTAAGGCTCTTCTTCCATGAAGAGAAAGCAAAATGATGCCTCCAACACTTAGAAGTTCCAAGGATGAAACCAAGAGTTTCAAGTAAAAATCCAAAGATAAAGAATGATAAAATTTACACTTAAAAGTTCTAAAGATAAAACCATAACAACCACACATCCATTACCTTCAATTTTTCATCTTGCACCTCTTGATCCTTCTCGCCTCCTCTCTGAGGCCCATAGACACGATTCTGAGTCCAAGTTCCAAGTCCTAAGAATGATTTAGATACAAGTCAATGTCAAACTCTATATCTATACTCTAAATAAACTTCCTCTAGAAATTTACATGCATATGCACCCTTCCCATTGGGAACCAAGCTTCAAGACCTATAATGTAGACAAAATTTTCACCCTTATCTTAAATTACAAGCTGGCAAAACCTTAACCAAGCTTTCTGAACACTTAGTGCGGCCTGATACAGTGAGAATAAATGAAAGATGGTATGCGTTCACAGTGAATGGCGTTAATCTATGATGCATTGGACATCGATCCTTTTACCTTGAAAATTAAAACATCATTCAAATAAAATTTAACTGATAAAAAAGCCCAAAAACATTTGGTACTCAACATAATTGTACTAAAAATTGAGACTTGTGATAGGGCAAGCCATATTCAACAAAATAAGAATTCGTTGATTGAAAGTGACCAACGCCACTCATTTTACTACTCATCATATCGTCAAATTATAGTTCCACAACCATAAAAAGTGGTAAGTTTCTCAAAATAATGTTGCCAGTAGATAAAAGAGAATGGGGACAATGTAGTACCTTTAGGTACAAAGAGCACTCCATTCTCATATATTGTTGGGTTTTATAATAGTCATATTGTGCTTCCAAGATGTGTGAAATATTGTCCAAGATATGATATTTGTTATCTATGAAGCTCATAAACGAGGAGCCATCATCACATGAATACTAATAAAAGTTACCATTGTTCTCAATGCAAACCTATACCATTCAAACTTTATATATAGGATATAAGTCAACTAAGAGCGCCAAGTTTCATAGCCATAGTTTTTGGTGTTTGTATTCTACAATTATCAAGTGGTATTTTAGCCTATGGATGGGTGATAGGTTCTACTCTTCAATTAATTAATCTAAAATACAAAATTTTCGGGGCAAACCTCTCAACAATTACCCATACCTTCAAATAAGGGGAAAAGATGGTGCTTTGGTACAACATCCATCCTTCAAAGGCCCTTCAATGCACAAGGGCTGTTCAATTAGTCTTCAAAATCTGCCACAGAACCCTCCAAAGTGGGCACATAAGCCCCCAAGGGGTATATGCCAATGACCTCTTCTTCAAGTGTGTAAAAATGACTTCAAAAATGCCCAAGGAATTGCCTTTCTTACTTCAACAGGGAACCACATGGCCTCCCAAATGAACACTCAACCATTCCCTCATGAACAATGGGTCTCCAATAAGCCACATGCTTAACCCTTAAAGGCTCTTAAAATTTCCAATCACACCTATTGATAAGCAAGCAACACCCCATCCATATCATTGATGTTAAATGTACCACACTTCCAATTTGCAATATGCAAGCATTTGTTTATCAATACATTGTTTAAGGTATTAGCATTCCCGCAGCAAGGAACACTCTCTCAAATTGCGCCCCCAAGTGTCTATCAACAACACAAAAAATAACCATATAACCTACAATTTAGTGCTCCTTCTCACTTTTGTTAAAACAAAATTTGTGGCTATTCTTTTTTACACTTCCAATCGATGAGGCTAATCTTCTCCAAATGTGCTCAAAAACCTAAAGTAGATATATTTTTTGCGCATGCTAATAGATGTAGGCTTTGAATATACATGTGGTATGATTTAAATCTAGTGAAATCACTTCAATACACAATCATACACTAGGTCTACAAGGACAAGAAAAATGTTTCCATATTCATATCTAAACCTGAAGAATGAGAACTAGGACATTTTTTCCTCCCACATTATTCATTTTGAATCTTGTTTCATTTAGCATCTACAACAATTAACAATAGGTCCTCTCAAGTCACATTTAGCCACTTTTATAGCGATGTCTTATGCCCTTGAGGATTCAAAGATGACTTCAATTTCTTCCATTATACTAGAATATTCTGTAGACTATAGGTGTTTTATACCATAGGCTAGTTTTGCTTATATATATATTTTTTCCCTTGCTTGGAGCTGTTACCACAAAATCTAGTAGGCCTTTGGAGAGGGAAACCCTACAAGACAAGAGCTAGACAAAGCACTAACAATGGTGTAGAGGTCCAATGTCTCCTCAGCCAAGACCCCTTACTCTTTACAGACATTCACTGGTGGGAGGAGTCCCGGTTGGAGGGAGATCACTTAAAATAGATATGCTAGGTATAAAGCACAAACTTCAAAGTGATTAAGCTAAAGCTCATACAAGAGAGAGGCTCAATAAATGGTTCACGGCTTCTAGGAAGCAAAACGCTCTAAGAAAAGCCCTAGAAATGAAGGTTCAAGACCTAGGGTTTTGAGTTTTTTCGATGGTGATAGGTGATAGGTATTCACAAGGTCAAGAAGAAAGAGAAAGGGTCTCTTACAAAGATAATCAACTATTCCAAGGTTCATGAAACCCTCAAGAAAGTCCTCAAGTTGAGGGAGAAGAAACTAGGGTTTCCCTCTTAAAGCAACACCTAGGGCAAGATAATTTATAGATAAAAATTAAGTGGATGCCTACCAAATTGATAGGTCACTTAACCAAGACCTACCTCTTGATGTTTAGGGTCTTAAACCACCAAAAAGCATCCTCCCTAAAATTTCGCTTCAAGCCCTAGTTTTTCTCACTAGCCTTAAAAGGACTAAATTTAAGGAGAGAAATTTATGGAGGAAGTTTTGGGATGATCACCAAAGACATGGACTAGTGCCTTGTCCTTTAGGCATATAGAGTTAAGGATGTGATAGATGAGCCAAATTTGTTGTTGAGGAGGCCAAAATTTGATGCCCTAGGTATATAAATTCCAACATTTACCCACTCAATGATAAGTGGAGTTTGATGGAACATTCATTACATGTTATACAATGAGTAACATATGCAATTCTCAACTAGATAGCCTTTAAAATTTATTTTCGATGAATTAGGGCACAATCAAGCATAACCTAGAAGCAACAATTCCATACATTATACAAATTCGAAATGATAATCTTCAACAATAGGCACTTACAAGATAACGTGTAGTATATCTATCTATTCACCAAAGAAATAACTCCAAAGGTAATCCAAAATAGCTTCCAAATATCAAAATGCATTCCAAGAATCTCCCATCCCCATGAAGGGACAAGAGTGAATTCTCTTATGAGGTCTGAATTCTCGAAGTCATGGTGATGAGAGAGTGAACTGATCTCTCTCCAATTTATACATGTCTATTGATCTCTAATTTTAGCGTAAAACCCTTGCAATTGTAAAATAATGGGCTTGATACTAGGTGAGCTTAGAAGCCAACCTCATAGATAATGTGAAACATAAATTTAACCCACAAAAGAGGTCGAAATGCTGACATCATGCATGTGTAGGCCCTTCTAGGGCATGCATTGGGTTCCTCTAATGCTGAGTTGTGTGTAGAGGGCTCCAAAAATCTAGATTTAGGGGTTGGCCTCTAAATCTCCATGCAAATCAATCTGTGGACCCCAATTTTGTGTTTGGGGCACAAAATGGGTCTCATGGGTCTCCTGTGTTAGAAAACCAGAAAGGCATTATTTTGATAATCACTTGTGATATCTTTGTGTTCTTTTTAACTTTCTTATGTTTTTCTTTTATCTTTGTTTTATCAAGTAATCATCAAAACAAAACATGAAGATCAATGACGCCATATGTAGGCACTTTGCCAGGGCTAAAGCCCCTCTATAGGGGAAAACCCAGTCAAACCCTTCCACTAGCAAATTCAAGTTGAGATAGAACAAGACCCTTGATTAAAATACCTTGCTCCTCCACCAAGTCAACCTTCCAATACGATTCAACAAACTTCAGTAGTCCCTTATTGTTCAACAGCTTCAACCTAGCAACAACCCAGAATTTCGGGCCCCAACAAATCTACAATTTCGACCAAGCTATATTATTGCAACTTCAGCGCTTCCAACAGCTTAGCATTTTCACACGAGAGCGAGAGAGAGAGAGATAATTTCGTCTTCTTGTGCTTAATAGAGACCTTCTCCTTCACAAGCCCTTTCCACCTTTTTCCTTGAAGATCAATGACACCATCTGTAGGCACTTTGCTAGGGCTAAAACCCCTCTATAGGGGAAAACCCAGTCAAACTCTTCCACTAGCATATTCAAGTTGAGATAGAACAAGACCCTCAATCAAAATACCTTGCTCCTCCACCAAGTCAACCTTCCAATACGATTCAACAAATTTCAGTAGTCTCTTCTTGTCCAACAACTTCAACCTAGCAACAACCCACAATTTCGGGCCCCAACAAATCCAAAATTTTGACCCAACTATATTATTGCAACTTCAGCTCTTCCAACAACTTAGCAGTTTCACACATGAGAGAGAGAGAGATAATTTCGACTTCTTGTGCTTAATAGAGTCCTCCTTCGCAAGCCCTTTCCACCTTTTTCCTTGAATTTCGCACTTTTTTACTACCCCTAGTAATTGCAGATCGAACTTGGTGAGTGAGTGCTCCAAATGAGGGTGAGTTGCTGCCTTTATATAGGAGATTCCGCCCCTCAATTAGGCCGACTTGTCCAATTTAAGGTCGACTTGGTGGATGAGGACTAATTGTCTTATTTTACATTCAAATAAATTTATTTCTTGACAAATGAAGCTTGAGAAGGTTCTTTTACATTATGACATGGACAAGGATACTTGAAATAAACCCTAGAAGTCTACAATGGAGGCTTTGACCTAAAACCATTGACCCAAGCATGAAACCCATGCTTTAATAAGCCAATTTCTTTTAATAATAAAATTCCTTTTTTTCTTTCTTTTGATAAATACATTACATCATGACTCAAATACAATTATCAAGATCAACACTAGTTACATTCTTCAACATCCTAGTGATAGAATAGGTTGGTTTTGATCCAACGTTGAGGGTTCAGAGGATGGTGATAGCTCTCCCATGTCTCAAGGGGTGAGACAAACCTCATCCGGGCCTCAGATTAGTTGCCAAAACCTGTATATACTACTAAGACGGTTGGGGGCATGTTGGTCCAAGTGCATCATATCAGGAATAATGTGGGGCAAAGCATAGACTCCTGGGTGCTATAGGTGCCCATGGAATGGAATGACGCTCTACAAGTTATAGGAGTCCCATGGTTGTCAACGCTTCACTTGTAGGGTGTCATAATGCTCGTCCAATGGACTTGGGCCCTAGTTACGTTACCTAGACCATGATGTAAACACACTTTCCAATCACACACAATGTCTAGTGTTGCATCTTCATTTTGTCAGGTACAATAAATCATTCATGCATCGAAGTGAACTAGGCTTGTTAATCAAGGGCAAATTGAGACTTCATATGAGGCTTCTCTTCCAAATTTGGGGCTTTGATCACGTAATAGTGTTACCTTCCTAGGTAGGAGTGGTTAATAAATGACCCCATTAGGTGTTTCCAACCCCTAAGGGGAAAGACATGTCCCTGGTACATCCTTCAATCAATAGGTGGCATGTGAAAAATGATGGAATAGAATGAGGATGAAGGGGTCTCAAGGCCACATGCCATATGGGTACAAGGATAACAATAATGAGGAAGTCCACATATTGGATGTACAGATGTGAGGAGGGAGCAATTGGAGCAATTATCCTTTCATGAGTTACCCCAACCTTTGTTTTTCGACCCCTATTTTACCTTTTTCTTTTTCTTGATTTTTTCTTTGTATTACTGCTTAAAGGTCCATGAAATGAGAGCATGTTGTGAATTATGCGTAGCAGTTATTACCCCCTTAAAGGTGGGGCAATTCATTTCCAACCAAGGGTTGGGATGTGCATTGGTTCCTTTTATGATGTGCATGGGTTCCCACTCAATGGCCTTAGGAACCAGGGTGATGGCCATAATGATAAGGGGTAGAGTTCATGCGTGGATTTTTCCCACTTGTTATTATTATTGTCCTGACCATCTTTTGCATTTTATGATTTTCATTTTTTTCTTGCTTGTGGGCATGATATGATTTTAACTTTCTTTTAGCTGCATCAACCTCTGGGGCAATGCTTGCAGGCTTGACCTAGATATCGAGACAAGGGGAAGGGGTGTGCCAGTGCCTTGTGGACCCAAAAAAAGGAAATAGTGAATAGGGCTCGTAATGTGTGGAGGAAGTGATAGATATGGTATGGGAAAAAGGAACCACGCTACCAAAATTGGGGTTTTCCAACTGGTGCCCTTCCTAAAGAAATAGGCCAATAGAAGAGGTCCCATGGAACTAGGATTGAAGATTAACCCCCCCATTTAAGGTGAGGGAACAAAACCACAATTAAAAACCTTCCTTCTTCCAAGTCACCCAATAATCCATGCCAAAATGCCCAAATGAAAATCAAGCAAAAGCACCTGATTGCACAATGAAAAACATAACTTTTGGGTTGGATTTCCCACCTTCTAACATGTGCTCTTGAAAAATGGGCAAGGAAACACACAACTAAAGCAGGTGGTGGAGTTAAAGTGGCACATCGCATTGGCTACAAAGTGGTTGTTGGTTGTTGGCTGGAAGAAGATGAATAGGAAAAAATTCTCCTAGTAGTACCCACTTTTGGTGGGTAACAAAGCCACCTTTGTGCTTTCACTTTGTATCTCATATTATTGTACTTGAAGGACCCTTTGACCTATTTATGATAATTTTTTCGACATCAGTAAACTTATTATATCTTTTCTTATTTGCTAGCAACAATTTTTATTTCTTTTAAACCTATCTTGTGTTCTATTTATTGTAGTCTCTCCATAAATGTCTTATTTCATGATAATTGGCACACCTAAATGAAATGTTCCAATTATGAAGGTTTTGAGTAAAGTTCCATTGGATGATGACATTTTCACCCATACAGGATGCACATACATTGAGTAAACTTCCATGGGGTGATGACATTTTCACCCATATAGGATGCACATACGTTGTTTTCTTTCGAGGACCAAACTTTGATTTCCACCTCTTAAGTTCGAGTAAGGATAGTTCCTAATACCGCCTTTTGCTTCAGAATTTTTTTGCACATTCCCTAGAATGAAACTCAAATGCAAACCAA
The DNA here is from genome assembly GCA_000404065.3 of Pinus taeda. Taxonomy (NCBI): domain Eukaryota; kingdom Viridiplantae; phylum Streptophyta; class Pinopsida; order Pinales; family Pinaceae; genus Pinus; species Pinus taeda. The sequence goes on from APFE030258418.1 coordinate 13,341, forward strand.
ATTTGAATGAGAAAATTAAACATTGTAGTATACACTAATATTTTGTTCCAAGTTCTTTCTATCGATGCATGCAATGTTCCTTTCAAAACTTGTTTCCCCATGAATTGCCCTTTTAGGGACTTTTCCATTTAGGAAGTGATTTTTTCCATTCCTAGGTCCTCCCCTAATACTAGTCTCACCTTTTCCTTTTCGGCTTTGATGCATTTCTTCTTACGTTCAATAAACCTAATTTTTCCCAATTTTCCTTTTTCTTGTTCTCTTCCTCTGCCCCACTTGATAACAGGGCCAAAACTCATGTTTTGAAACTTCAACCGAACAGAGGACTTTTTGGAATGTTCCCTTCCCCCCCTCTACTAATGGTAGTAATGAGATCCATTCCTCAAACCTGCTAGCATTGATGTTTTCCTTGACATTTTGTCCTTTTACTTCTGCGGACTTAAAGGAGAGAATCTCTTGCCATTCTTTGATATATTTTGATGTATTCCTCCCCTTCTGTGGTAATTAGTGGATGGATCCTCTTGCCCCAAAATCTAGCTGGTCTTGTGAGGGTAGCTCACAAGACATGAACTAGACTAAGTAACAACAATTGAGGTGTGACTGACTGTCACCACTACCTCTTGCTCTTTATTGGGCTTCCTCCACAAGGGAGGCTTCCTTATATTAGGTGACCTAAAGATATGTTTAGTCCAAGGAGAAAAGGTGACGAGATATGCTAAGGAAGGATGCCCTACTTAGGAACAAGGCTCAACTAACACAATTAGGGCAATGCACATCCTTCAGAAGGCCTAGTTAGGGCACAATGTGACCTAGGGTTAGTGAATAAACAAGGTTAACAACACTATCTAGGATCACAAGTCCAAGAAAAGGCTTACAATAAGTGGATACTCTCAATTTATGGAAAAGGAAGCCTTCAATAAGCCTCAAGTTGAAGCTTAGGGCAAACTAAGGTTTTTCTAGGGCATAATTTACCTAGGGCAAAGGACGTTAGCCCTAAAATGAAGAAATCAGCCACAATAAAAGGTTGATTTTGAGGAAAATACCCCACAACCAAGTGATGAATCCCTCCAAGGCAACATGGTCAACCTTAGTTGAAATTGATGCCCTAACCCTAGCTTGCAACTTTCCTTAAGAGGCCTAAATATAGGTTAGAGGAAGAAAAGTAGAATTGAATGTGAGTTTTCAAGGTGAACAACAATGTGACCAAGGCCAGTGCCTTGACCTTGGGTGATGGAGTCTATGGGATAATTAAATTAGGAGAAAACAACTAAACCCTAGTAAGGAGTAAGGGAAATATGAAACTGTTATGAAACCAGCTCAAGAAAAGATAGAAAAGATAGATCAACGCCTTAGAATTCAGCCTCTTCGAGGGGG
>APFE030258436.1:53930-104081 GCA_000404065.3 Pinus taeda
ATTTATAAAAATTAATAAAATCAATAGTTGATTTTTATTTTATTTTTTATTTTAACCAAGCTAAAATGTTTAACATAGATTAAATTACAACATCCATACTATTAGTAATTTATAAAAAATAATAAAATCAGTAGTTGATTTTTATTTTATTTTTTATTTTAACCGAGCTAAAATGTTTAACATACATTAAATTACAACATCCATTTTTACAATATTTTTTCACTCTATGCTAGTTTGCATATCACGATATTTGATAACTCTCGGGGGTTAGTAGATCCAAAGTAAAGATGAATCTATGTTGGTTTAATTCCCCCATTTAGTGAATACCATGGGCCAATACTAGATGCCATTTTGGTGAATACCATGGGTCAATACCATGTGCCATTTTTATTTTTATTAATACTAATATTAGGGTTAATAATGTTTTTTTCATGGTATTAATAACAATCTAGTCCATGGCATTTGTCCCATAGTATTTTGCCCATAGGTTTCACCTAAATATAACGCATTTTTTTAGTGTTCGTAAATACAAGGTGACTTATGGAGTAATATAAAAAAATGTTTTATTTGTTTACCATACCTCTCGCTTATTTATATTTTTGTTAATGTACCATACCTCTTTTACAAATATGGTATTTGGCCCATACGATTCACTTAAATAAAATCTCTTTCTTGAGCCTTCATAAATAGAACGAGGGTTATGGACTAAATATAAAAAGAGGTTTTATTTATTTACCATGCGTCTAGTTTATTTATATTTTTATTTATTTACCATACCTTTTTGAGTAAGTATAAAAAGAAGTTTTGTTTATTTACCATACCTCCACTTTACTTATATTTTTATTTGTTTACACCCTTGCATGTATATAAGGTGACTTATGGAGTAAATATAAAAAATGCTTTATTTATTTACCATACCTCTCATTTATTTATATTTTTATTAATTTACCATACCTCTTTTATAAATATGGTATTTGGCCCATAGGATTCACTTAAATAAAACCTATTCTTGAAAATTAGTGCAATTGGAAAGTTGTAATGCCTAATTTCAAGGGCTAAATTTACCTTTTTTACCCTCTTCCTTAAAATAAGGTGGGGTATTTGAGGTGATTTGTAAAAATGTACTATGATACAAAATATTGGCCCACTAAAACTTTAAAATCCCTTAATTCCCCCAAAGGGCGAACATTCGCCTCTAAAATTTTCCATGTATATAATGGATTGCGCTGGATGTCACTCACTAAAGATCCAAAATAATTTTGATTGAAGCTCACAATGTTGTACATAAAGATGCTATAAATACCTTGTTTGAACCTGAAATCATGATCAAAGCTCATAACAGACTTTTTTCCGAGCTTCTCGTGCACAAATGCAGTGAGTGCTTTCTTTTGAAGCTCAAACTCCTGGTTGAATGTTACGTAACAAGCGGATCTGACACTTTATCAAGCTGCCTCGCTCTTGGCCTTAGCAATTTGTGTTTTCGTTTCTGCGGTTTATGCTTTCAGAGATGTTGAATAGGAAAGCAATAGACAGGTTCTTTCGGAGATCCCCACAGTGGATTCTACAAATGGACCGCTTAAAAATTAACGTAGGCTTGTTTAATACATGCAATTGTAATCCATGCAGGCTTCGCAGGTTCTGTCTTCATTAAATGGTCGCAAATTAATGGAGCTTTCCATGTGCCTATAGAGCTGGAATCTCCTCCTCACATCCATTGCAACATTACTGGAGCTCTGATACCACAATAATGGCAGAAGTGTCGTCAGACACGTAATTTTATTAATCAGAAAAAAATAATTACATATTTGATTTTGCAAGAGTTTACACCCGAACAACCAAACACTCTTGCAATGAGCTACTTATAAGCTCAATGTCCTAACTACCTCTAATTATGGATGACTTATTAAATAACAAGTGTCCATTTACAATAAATGTTATTCAAAACAACTAGCTAACTAATCTCCTAAAATAGAGCCTAAGATACAACACATTTGGAGAGTCATATCTTGTTACAACAATATACTAATCCTAAATGTCTCCATTAAATATTTAAACGTTCTAGAATAATAATTATTAATTTAATATCTTAAATTAATAATTATTTTATTCCAGCTTTATAACCTATGATAATATTTTATTTTTGGATCATCTAACACTGATGTGTGTGGACCATTCTCGACAACATCCACAGTGAAGGAAAGGTATTATGTGATTTTCACTGATGACTATTCTCGTAAATGCTGTATTTATTTCATGTAGAAGAAGGACGAAACTTTCATAAAGTTTTGTGAGTTCAAAGTTTTGGTCGAGAAAGAGTCGGGGAAGAAGATCAAGGCCTTGAGAAGCGACAATGTTGGAGAATATGTCTCTCAAGAGTTTAAGGACTTCTGTGTAGCGGAAGGAACTAAACAAGATTTGGCGGCACCTCATAACCCACAGCAGAATGGGGTGGCCGAGAGGAAGAACAGAACTATTGCAGGGGCAACACGGGCAATGTTGCATGACCAAGGCCTACCACTTCACTTGTGGGCTCAGGCATGCAGCACAATGGTCTATTTGTAGAATAGAAGTCTGCATCGCATACTTGAGATGAAGAAACTAGAGGAAGCTTTCTCCGGTAAGAGACTAGATGTGGGTCACTTCAGGACCTTTGGCTCATCGGTATTTTTCCATGTGAAAAAGGATGCACATAAGAAGCTTGAGCTGACACCAGAGTTGGGGATACTTATGGGGTACACAGATACACCTCACAACTATCGGGTGTACTTGCCTACCAGTTGGAGGACAATGGTTCTCAAAGATCTCAAGTTTGATGAGTAGAAGGCCATGCGAGTTTCCCTTAAGGGGGAGCTCCAATTATAGGCTATGGAGGAACTGTTGGTTCCTAAGGAGGAGGAGCCTCAGACTGATGCGGAGCAGCCACATGCAGAGGTTGTAGGAGTGGAGACATCCACTCAAGCAGAGTCTTCCAGAGATGGATGGAAGCGAACAAGAGAAGCTGACAGATTGTTGGTGGATGCGAGAGAGAATGTGGGAGCACCATCTTCTCAGCGCAGACAAAGGAGGTCACTTGAGAGGTACACTGGATACATGACCCTTGCTGGGGAATGTATTGATACCGAGCCATCTTCCTTTGAGGAAGTAGTGCAGCAACTGATTTGTGTTGATGCTATGGTGGAGGAATATGACTCCATAGTTCGTAACAGTGTTTGGGACGTGGTTTCGAGACCAGAGAACAAGTCAGTTGTAAGTTCCCGTTGGCTTTACAAGGTAAAGCAAGCTGCTGATGGTAGTGTGGAGAAGCATAAGGCAATATTTGTTGCCAATGGATTTTCACAAGTTGAGAGGATCATGTTGCTGCAATATATTTCAACAAAGGAGCAGGATGCTGACATTTTGACAAAGGCATTGTCAAAGTGTAAATTCGAGATCCATAGAGACAGGATTGGGGTGGCAGATAATCCCTTTTGTGTTGAGAGGGAGTGTTGAAATATGGCAACAAGAATATTCCAATTTAATTTGTCCTTAAATTAAAATCGTATTTAGTCTTAACAACTACGAAAATAATTAATTAATTATTTCTAAATTAATTAGTTGGAGAAATTCAAGTAAGAAGTCTTTCTGAAGTCATGCAAGAGTTATCCCATAAATTAAGGAGATAAGATTGAGTTATATTTGAGTTGTAATTAGTTAACTCAGTTTACCGAGTTAAGTCTAGTTAAATTAGTTCCAAATTGTTTGAGGAACTAATAGAGAGTTAACAATCAGTTGATGCATGCATGCACTCAACTAGTGCTACTCCAGTTAACTGAAGATTCCCTCATCAAAAACTCATGCATGTCTATTCTGAGGAAGACCCAGTTGAGATTAAAGTAAAGGAAAATGTACTATCAGTTGCATGTGTTTTCTCAAAGGGAAAACTCATGCATACAATCAAGGATTTAAGCCTTGAGGATTGCGCAGTTTTGGAAGGATTATCATCCACTGGGTAGGAAGTGTTCCACTTGGTAAGAGGAGAATCATGCTAGAGGAATAGCGCAAGGAAATAGGAGCTTGGAGGGCAGATAGGAAGGCTAGAGGGAAGCCAAGATTGCTTGTGAGCATCTTGAGGATTGGATTGAGAGATGGCTAGTTGTGAGAGCTAAGGCTTTGTATAATTCCTATGTATTTCCACCTTGTATGATAATACAGATAGTGGGGTTTTTAGGTGAGGCTTTCCCTAAAATATTTTCATGTGAAATGTGCATTGATTCTTCTTCTTCTTATTATATTGTTCAACTCATCTTTAAGTGTCTGCAAATTGATAGTAGAAGTAGGTTATAGTATTCTTCTTTGATTTATATTGCATTATCAGGTTAACCTACATCAAATTTTCTACACATAGAGATTTTCCCCTGGATCCCAAAATTAGGACTACTAGATTGATTTTTCATTATGTTTCTTTCAATGTTACAATACATATATATGCATGTTGAAGCATCCATAAACCTCAATCCATTAACTCTGGGTTAGAACATAATCGTAGTTCCCTTGACTGGATCTACAAAATACCATGGACCAAAAACCATCGCGCCCAAAACCATGTGCGAAATCCATGCACAAAACCATAGGTAGGTTTGTCCACCTAATATAGGGGCTAGTCGTGGAATGAATATAAGACAACCCAAGAGTTATAATATGTAAAATATCAGACTTTTGGGGATATTTTTATAAAAATATTCAAAATTATAATGACTTTATAAAATTTGGTGATTTTTAAGGTAAAATAATTTATGCTATAAAATTTGTGCGAATCTTTTTTAGAAAAATTGGAAATTTACGAATCTTATTTTTAGACAAAGCATGGGAAATTAGCCCACTTGCAATATTAGTCCCTAAATCTTTCCATGCATACGTATTATTCCCTTAAATGTATCAATAACAATGAAACTTATCAGTGAACAATAACTAATTTCAATCATCAAATATTGAAGCAATTAATTAGAATAAAGCATTTTGATTTCAATTTTTAATAAGTAAGTAAATTAGGGCAGTTGTACAATAATCACTTGAACTCATAAAGACTTGAAATCTTAGTCGTGCAGAATTACATATTAAATAAAAAATAAACTTCACAATAATGAAAAGTGTATTTCCTTGGAAAAATTAGAACGCTTTCCTTATCTCCACCCTTTCTCGTAAATAATATTACAAAAATATAAGATAAAGATGTCTTCTAGGATTTTTTGACTAACAAACTTAAAATCGAAATAGAAAGTATAAATTTGTTGATATGCTAGGATAAAATAATCATTTAGCTTGTTGAAGGAACAATTTGTGAAGCTTCAATGGAGGACCTCCATTGTGCATGGACTTGTAGAAGGTGGGTGAGTTGTATAGGAGGATAAACATGTATGTTGACTTCGCTTTCAAGTATATGTGCTTCAATTGCTGGTAATAAATTTGAGGGTTCACTAAATATCTCGAAATGGAAGATAGGTCAAACTTTTTTAATTGATTGATTTGACCCTCGGTTCGAATATATATTCCTACACCTTCTTCATATTATTATTAACCTCCAATGTATTATCATCAAAAGTATTTGATTGTATTTCAATTTCCTTGACCACCCACATTACTATTTGAATCAAGGGAGAACAACTTTGTTCAACAATTTTTCTTAGTTCCTTAGAACAATGCAAGCACTTTTTCTAAGCTTTAAGGATTGTTTTCTTCTTCATTCTGTCAATTTTGGGTAGGTCAAGTAGGATTGTCTTCTCAGTATCTTTCTAGTATTTTTCCAGACAAGTAACTATCCAGTATTTTTCCAGACAAGTAACTAAGTTAATTACGTGTCATCTTTTTTGCATTCCATCTCTCTGTCATTCATGTTACCAAATAATTCATTCACCAAGTTAAGTTTATCTTGAGTTCAACTTAGTTCATTGCAAAATTGTTCCGATGTGTGAAGGAACTATTTTTTTACTTCAATAGCTCCCTGTTCAAACTTCTCCAAGTCAAATGGATTACTAACTCATCCTTTTATTTTCAATTGAGGCTTAGCTAACTAGGAACCCTTCTTCTAATTAGAGACATGAAATTCATGTTGCAATCATCCAATTTCATCTTGTAACTTCCGCTATAACACATCATTAATATGCTAGACATGCCATTTTTTATACTTGACATATTGTTGTCTCAACTGTTCTTGAAATTGTTCCTCTTTCTGTGATGTTTTTTGTTCCAATTTTGATATTATAATATATTTTTGCTCAATAATGTTCTATAATTTGGAGACATACGAGACATTAACGTTTGCATAGGCTCCAATAAAATGTGCTAATTCTTTAGTGTTTTGCTCTTCAATTAACTCAAAACCATTCCAAATTAATTGAGGTGTAGTATATGTGTCTCCCTTTCCACTTTCCACTTTCCACTTTCTTCTTTTTTCCTCTTCTTTAACTACAACCTTTTTCTATGGGCTGAAATAGTAATCCAAAGTAGGTATGTATTTTACTTCAATGGGAGATAAAGAATCAGCCATTATTACTTTTTGTGAACTCACTCTAGGGATAGTGTTAAGAAAAGTTTTAATTAAAACCTATGAGATGACTAAACAAGTTGTTGTATCACCACCAACACTGGTAGGATGAAGATTTATTTATTGTTGTCAATGTTGTACACGAGTAGAGTTATCAAGAAGAACTTCAAGGGCATTTTTTCGATCTGAACTTATTGCTATAGACTATAGTTTAATGAACTTAACCCATTCTTGCTACCTTCTCATAGTGATTGCATCTTTCTATGTAAAATATTTTTTAAGAAATTCATCAGCAATATATAACAATACTTGATCAATTTCTTGTGAATATTTATCTCTAGTTATGACAAGTACTTTGGATGTAATAACATCTATAAAATTTGATTCACTAATTGTTTCATGAGGATTGGGTGGCAAGGAAGCTTGTCTATCTTCCTTAAAATTAAGGAAATTCTCGTAGATTTCATGAGACAACCTTTGTGCTTTTTGGCATGCTTCTTCATAGGACTAAAATCTAGACAACATTTCATCATAATATGTAGAATTTTCATGGATATACTTCTTTATTCTTACCATAAGAAAATGCTTAGCTACAATTCCTAGGGGATCATGATATTTGAGAGGCATATGGGCTAAATTAATTGTATGAAGAGTTAATACTTCTTTCTTGGCATGAGCAGGATTCTCTAAAGTATAAATACCAATAGGAATAGAAAATATGGGCTCCATTTTCTTAGAGTTCTTATGCAAATTGTTAGCAATGCTAGTTCCAATAGTTTGGTATGATATATCCTTACAGATACGTATACTAAGAACAAATAGAGGAAGGGCACATGGAGCTGCTTGGAATCGAGATATTTTGAGATATGAAAAGGTCTCATCAAAATATCAATCTCCTATTTGAACAATTCCTCATTTTACCTCTTATGAAAGATGAGGATGCTTTGCATGAAAGGATTTCTCATAAATAGGGATAATAATGTAATTACATATGTGGTAATAATGTTCACCCATGTTTTCTTCCCAACATTTGGAGTGATATATGTGGATTGGATTTGGTTCATTAATTTTCCATTTCTATCCCATTAAAGGAAAGGAGGTAGAAAATCAAATTGCATCCATAATGAAGGCTGGCATGTAGAAAGGAGGATTAAACTTCTCAGTTTTGAAAACTCAAAAAATATTAACATGTTTGCAAATATTTTCAGAAAGGATAGTGGCCCAATTGAAATAATAACCATCTAAAGTTATTTGAATTAAAGGAACCCAATCTAAATGGAACGATGTGGCTCCCTTTCTACCAAATAATATATAGAACATGGCTACTACATATGTTGGACCAACGTTTTGTTGATAGGGAAAAATATCCCACCAATAGTTAAGGGATCTCCTTGGAGTGAGGTCCTAATCAGATCTCACACTGTTTGGGATATGAGCCCCATTTGACATGTAGGCTCGCCTACCACATGTGTGTGTTACCCTTCGTTGTCAAATGAAGAGAGGATAATGTGAAAGAAAGAGTGAAATGTGTAGAGTATGAGGACGAAATCAACCTTCCAATGACAAAATTGTAGGACAATATATAAGAACACACCATCAAAATAATAAGAACAATATGCCTTAAGAAGGATCAGTTAACTAATGCCACCTTAAGACACACAAACAGGAGAATGCTAAAAGCTAATTGTAAATGAGTTCATAGTAAATCACTAACATCCACATGAAATAAAAGAGTATAGATCTGAAGCAAACATACAAGCCACACACCACAAATTAATTCAATAACATGTAGTCCGTATATAAGCACACATGCATATATAGAAAAATCATTGGATAGCCATTACAAATGCCATTAAAATGCATGGGAATGAATGCAAGGAGTGAACAACTTCTAATTAAAATGTTGATAAATTCAAGTACATGCATTTCAAGCTCCTCAAGATCAAGTAGTGGAAAAAAGACTATACATGATATCTATTAGATAGAAACCCTAACCTAACAATCACTTAGCCTAGCAACTAACAATAACAAAATGATTTCAACTCCTCAAGCACAAAACATCTATCTAATTACTAGCCTAGATCAAGTGCTAAAATTCCCTACGAATGAGGCATGCAAGTATATTTATAGAAGTGAGAAGTGGCCTTTCACCTTCCTTATAACCTTTCAATAACCCATGACTTTTCAAATTCCCTAGAATCCATTCTGCATGTTCATGAACTTCAATATTTCTCTCTTTATAAAATAATATATATTATATGCTAAAAGACATTATAATGATTCCATATTTATGATATGCCCTCGTGAATGACGAATGAAGTCAAATTGTTGCTTGATTGAATGTTTTCTAAATCACAACCAATCAGACTGTTATGGTTACTACTGTTGGCATCACCTAATAAGCCCTAATACGCTGACATAACTGTGGTATGAGTATAGTTTTTTCTGTTGTGAGTTCAGAGACCATCAACAATTCAAGCGGTTTCAATCTTGCAAGCACACAACAATAATTAGAGCACTGGATAAACATATTTCATTAGAACAAAATTGTGATAAATATCTCTTCCTTTATCATGAATAATATTGTTGTTTGCTTGGTTTTTGCCGTTGTAAATCATAGGAATTGTGTGGGTTGTTGAATGAGGATTTCATCATGGACTTGCTATAGCGGTTATCCATTTGTTTGATGTGTTAGTCGCTGAGTGGGTTGGTCATTATCTAGAACTAACGCTCCACATTTTGTGACTGCATAACTATCTTACCTCCCTTGGTTTTACAATAAACTCCTTATTTTCCCTAAAAAGTATTGAAGAGATACTACACGCTTGATATTAGATCCTCACAATATATGCAATTTAGATCTATATTAGAGTAGCATAAATACGGTCAGGGCATTGCAGATTATGATTCTTGCAATCACAACATTTTATAGTCGCCCTAAGATTTTGAAAGCTGCATTAATTAGACCAGGCCCTTCAGAGTTTAACTCTCAACAATATTTTATAGTCCTGAAACACTGAGATCGCTGTCCGCTGCAAATATTTGTCCCAATCCTACATCGCTTATCCATTTCTCTTATTATGAATAAACAAAAAATCACCACTGTCTTCGTGATCGATGAGGAGAGGAAAATAATTTTCTGTTTTCTTTAAATAACCATTATTAAAACATGATCTGAAAGATCCTCCTTAGTCGTAAAATGTGTAGATTCATAGAAGTTAGACCCTTTAAACGACCTTTCTTATTATTTCTAAATTTTTTTGCAATCCGTGGCATATTAATAACTCATCGTTAATCATATAACAAATTTCCATTCAAAAAATATATATGAAAACATATATATCTCGTTTCAATGTGAGCTTTCACAAAATATCTGTGCATTGATAGATGGCCATTATCTTTAAGCTTGAATATTTGGTGCATCCCATACACATCATATGTTCACATATTTCGTTGCTTGTTTTCGTCCACAATATCACAAAGCTTCTCTTTCAAAACCAGTTATGCTTGATTTTCTGTTGTTCCCAAAATTTGTATCCTGGAACTCTTCGTATTAGGTCACACATGTCTTCTTTCTTTTGAATATATAGTGTGATTTTGGTTTGCTGGGTGTTGAAATTTCAAGTGTTGACAAATTAAGAGAGTGATGAAGTTGGGATTTCAAATCAATCATCATAATGATTGGAATCACTGGCTTATCTATTGAGAAGAAAAATGGACAAAGGGATTGTCCTGTGATGTAGGAGAATCCTAGTGAAGAGGCGACAGCTGGGAAATGTTTTTACTTTAATTTATTTTGCTGGACAGAGAGGAAAACACTTTGAGTTTCTATTTCATTTTGTTTCATTTAAAATTAAGGCTTACTCAACCATTGTTAGTTTTTAAAATTAAGCAAGCAAATCAAGATAGGGTTAGTTAGGAACTTGTTTGAAGAAACTGTTAAACAACTGAAAAGTAACTGAGGAGCAGTTCCTCAACTGTAAAGAAATCAAGGAGGATGGAAAGGCTGCCATCCAGAGAGAAGAGAGAGCCTAGAAGTTGTAATTTACAATTATTTGAATCTCTATAGTAGCAGACAAGTCAAAATCTGTCATTAAGGAAGTAGATTAATTTTTTTCTTATATTTCTTGTGCATAGATGTTTCAGGCATCAAAATGAAAGCAAGACAGTGAAACCATTTATTCAAAAGATCCGAACAAGCATCGACAAGCATTCTGTAATAGGAAGCATTTTAAAACGGAGAACCAAACATAGGTACACGAGCATATATATTTCCTTTTTTCTTCAACAAAAAAACCCAGGTACTATTATATTTAGCATTTAAAAGCATTTCTTGTACATTGCATTTTCATTTTTCATTCAACAAAATTCACTATACAAAATCTATAATCCTGGAAATTGTGGAGGGTTCCAAACCACCGCAAACTAACAAAATTACAGTCCACAGGCTAGGCCCAAATCAAACAGCAAGGGCATTTACACCTCGGAGACCACATATAGACACAAAGGAACCAAAAGCCCAAGGGCATAACCAAATAAAGACAAGAGAAAACAACAGAGCAAGTATCGACAGAACAATCAACAAAACAAGTAAGAAATCGCTATAGCCACGGAAAGACCCTACCCAGGTTTTCCTTGAGCCCGTGAACAGTCCCCAGGTCGAAGCTGTGGAGCAGCGTTTCCCTGGAAGGGCTTGCACACCACCACAGAGCAGGGCAGCGGTTAGTTGGAGCCACAAAACCAAAACAACAGTGAATAGCCAACTCGAAGAGGAACTAGGGTTTTTTTACCTAGAGGAGGAATGATTCCGTGATGGAGGACGAGAGCTAAGACCCAGAATAGAGGGTTTCCACTAGCAGAAGAGCCAAGGATATGTTATGCCTTCTCACCAAGGAGCCAGAGCATTTGACCTTCAAAAACAAGGAGTGAAATTGAAATTGGAAGGATAAGATTACCTGAGAGCGAGTTCGTCGAGTCGTCCTGTGCAGTAGATAGGCAGGAACCTGAGATTTACAGTGCCGAACCGTCCCCAGACCCAACATCAACATACAAATCACGACAAACAGAGCAAAGATGAAGCTTGAAGCAAATGACAAAGACAAATAAACTTGCGGGTGAAAAATAACCTGGAACCCTCCAAAAACTAGAGCAGTGAATTGTTACAGAGAACGAGTAGAGGCACATCACCAACAGACCACACAGAGCTAGCAAAGCATAGTAAACCACCATACAGGACCAAGGCACGAAACCTACCAACCATCGCAAATACCAGGTGAAAGCACTGAGCACCCACAGAGCCAAACCATCGCAAAAGAGAAATGACTTCCAAACACCCTCGATGAAAGTGATAACCCATAGTCGCAAGCCCGAGGTTAGTACAGAGGGCGGAAAACAAACAATAAAACACATTAAAGTCATAGACCAAAACCTTGCCACCAAACTTAATTCGGAACCGAAAGAATTAAACGGTCACAGCTACGTGTCCCTCCTCGGGATCGCCACCAATTTTTGGTATCATAGCAGGTTGTTCCTTTCTCTCAATAAAGATGGAGATAGGAAGAAGGGCTTGAGGAAGAGCCATAAAAAGGGTAGCAGATGAAGGGTTACGAGAAGAAATTACGAATTTAACTGCACGTTTGGCAGCAGTGGAAGCAGGAAGGCATAGAGATCTAGAAGGTGGGGATGATAATGAGGAGGAAAACATAGCCATGACGGATGGGTCAAATGGCGAAGGACCAAAAATTAAGCTATTGAGGTCAGTTTTTTTGGCTAGCAGCAAGACAAGACCGGAGCTCTCTAATTATGATGGTAGTTTGTCCACAGAGGCATTGTTAGACTGGATAAGTGAACTAGATAAATATTTTGAGTGTGAAGAAATTAGTGAAGACATGAGGATCATGTTTGCTTTCACCAAATTTAAGGGACATACAGCACTATGGTGGGACAGTGTACGGGAAAAAAGGAGGAGATTAAACAAACCATTGATTAAAAAATGGGACAGAATGGTTGCTAGAATGAAGAGCAAGTTTCTGCCTAAAGATTATCAAATTGCCCTTTATAGACAAGTACAGAACTTGAGGCAGAGAATGGTGACCGTGAAGGAATATACTGAAGAATTTTATAAAGTTAACCTGAGATCTGGTTATGTTGAAGATACCCCTGAGAAAACAATGAGGTTTGTGAATGGTCTATAGATGGAGATCCTAGACGAAATTAGTATTCTTTCCCCTATGACCATAGAGGAAGCTTATCAGAGTGCTTTGAAGGCAAAGGAAAAGATTGATAGGAAACAAAATGCCAAAAGAGGACGTGGTTCTGGTAGAGGTCAGGGACAGACCTTTGGAAGAGGTAGGACTGCCAATGGCAATGAAGAGGGAAGTATCTCGAAGACTTCGAGACAGAGTGAGAAGGAAGGTAACACCAGAGGAGGAAGGTCATACTAGCAAGGAAGAGGTAATGGCAGAGGCAGAGGAAATGCCTATCAGTGTTATAAGTGTCACAAGTGGGGACACAGGTCCTTTGAATGTCCTGAAAATGAATAAACTGGGCAGAGGGGAGCATATGTCACTCAGCTCGATGAAGTGGAGGCACCACCACAAGAGGTGGAAAATGTGCCAGAAACCACGGAATCCTTGGTCTTGAACAAGGTATTATTAAAACCAGCTAAAGAAGTAGTTGATCACACAGAGAGGAAAGCATTGTTTTGGACTGTCTGCAAATCGCATGGGAAATGTTGCAAATTAATTATAGACAGTGGAAGTACTGATAATCTGGTAGCTACTGAAATGGTGGGAAAATTGGGTTAGAAGAAGTTGAAGCACCCAACTCCATATAGGGTTTCTTGGTTGTAGAAAGGTCACCAACTGTTGGTCGATGAGTAGTGTGAAGTAGAGTTTCATATTGCCAAGTACAAGGACAAGGTGACTTGCGATATCATGCCTATGGACACGTGCCATATTCTGTTGGGCAGACCATGGCAGTATGATAGGAAAGTCGTCCATGACGGGGCAACAAATTGTTACAAGTTTGTTAAATATGGGATAAAGCATACACTAGTGCCCATGAAGGAAGAGGATGTTGTAGAAACCACTGGGACAAAAGCACTACTGTTAGGCGAAAAAGAGTTTCTGCGATAGATGGAGGATGATGAGGTGAAGTATGCAGTTGTGCGAAGGCCAAAATTAGTATTGATCCATACTGAATTCATTGAATTACCTAAAGAGATACAGAACATGCTGCAAGAATTTAGTGATATTGTGGTAGACGATCTACCGGACAAATTACCACCGTAGCGGAGCATTAGTCACCACATTGATTTTCTTCTAGGAGCCAGTTTGCCAAACAAGGCTACCTTCCAGATGAGTCCGAAGGATAATGAATAAATCCGGAAGTAGGTGCAGGAGTTGTTGGATAAAGGATTGATTCGGGAGAGTTTAAGCCCTTGTGCAGTTCCGACTATTCTAACTCCCAAGAAAGGAGGTGAGTGGCGAATGTGCACGGATTCCTCGGCCATTAACAAGATTACTATCACATACAAGTTCCCTTTACCTCAGATGGATGATATGATGGATTGTTTGAGTGGAGCAACGTACTTTTCAAAGATAGACTTGAAAAGCGGCTACCACCAAATCAAAATTCGAGAAGGTGACAAGTAGAAGACAACTTTCAAGACTAATGAAGGCTTGTACAAATGGTTGGTTATGCCATTTGGATTTAGCAACGCCCCCAACACGTTCATGCGGTTGATGAATGAGATGCTGAAGGAATTCATTGGAAAATTTGTGATTGTATATCTAGATGATATACTTATATTCAGCACGACGAAGGAAGAGAATTTTCAACACGTGAGGTATGTATTGGAAAAATTGCAACAGAATAAATCACTGATAAATTTGAAGAAATGTTCTTTTTTCAAGAAAGAGTTAATTTGTTTGGGATTTGTGATTTCTGAGAATGAACTAAAAATGGATCTGGAAAAGGTTGCAACCATAGTTAGCTGGCCATCTCCCAAAAGTTTGTTTGAGGTATGGAGTTTTCATGGATTGCTGAGTTTTTATCGAAAATTTATTAAAACTTTCAGTGGGGTTTGTGCACCCATGGTGGACACCATTAAGAAGCCAAATCAGCCTTTCCATTAGACAGAAATGGCAGAGAAGATTTTTTAGCTGCTCAAAAAGAAAATTACTGAAAAACTAATTTTGAGATTACCAGACTTTAATAAACTTTTTCAAGTTCGTTGTGATGCTAGTGGGATAGCCATTGGTGCAATGCTCAGCCAAGAGGACAAGCCAGTAGCCTATTTCAGTGAGAAACTAAATGAAAGTAGGCATAAGTACACATCTTATGACAAGGAATTTTATGCAGTGGTTCAAGCGCTAAAGCATTGGAGACATTATCTGTTAGCCAATGAATTTGTCTTATTTTCAAACAATTCTGTGTTGTAGTATATTATGCAGCAGCATAAGCTAAACCATAAACATGTGAAGTGGGTGGAGTACTTGCAGAGTTTTACGTTTCTGTTGAAACACATCAGCGGTCAAGCCAACAAAGTGGCATATGCATTAAGCATGAGGAATTTGATCCTACAGGAAAGTACGATACAAGTATTAGGATTCGAACATCTTAAGGACTTGTATGAGGCAGATGCAGATTTTAAGGAAGCTTATGAAGCTTGCCAAAATCCATTGTGGAGAGATAACAGTTCATGGCTGGACTATAATATGCAAGAAGGGTTTTTGTTTAAAGGAGGGCAGTTTTGTATTCCGGAATGTTCTATGAGAGAGAACTTAATCCAGGAAAAGACTAATGGAGGTTTATCCAAGCATTTTGGCATAGACAAGACCTTGGATCATTTGAGCCACTTTTACTATGTGCAAAGGTTTGTGACTAGATGCAAAGTGTGTCAGCGTGCAAAGGGACACAGCTAGAACATAGGGTGGTATATGCCCTTACCTATTTCGAACAGACCATGGGACTCAGTCAGTTTAGACTTTGTCTTAGGTCTGCCAAAGACACAATGGGGATTCAATTCCATCATGGTTGTGATGGATCGTTTCACCAAAATGACACATTTCATTCCATGCAAGAAAACCAGTGACGCCACACATGTAGCACATTTGTTCTTCACCGAGACAGTCAGATTACATGGCTTGCCGAATTCTATTGTTTCGGACCGAGACATTAAATTTACATGACATTTTTGGCGAACCTTATGGAAAAAATTAGACACCAAACTAAATTAAGCTCAGCTTATCATCCGCAGACCGATGGTCAAACCGAAGTGGTGAACCGAAGTTTGGGAAATTTATGGAGGAGTTTGGTTGGAGAAAATTCTCGATAGTGGGATCATGTGCTTACACAAGCAGAATTTGCTTATAACAATTCACCCAACTAAAGAATGGGCAGTAGTCCTTTCCAGATCCTATACGGAATGTACCCACATGGAGTGCATGATTTACAGGATTTGGGTCAGTTGGAACGTAGGAGTACTGATGGTGAAGATTTCGCAAAGGCAATCGGCGACCTTCATGAATAGGTGAAAATAAAATTACAAGTCAGTAGCCAAAGATACAAGCAGAAAGCAGATTTGAAAAGGCAGGAGGTACAATTCAATGTAGGAGACTTGGTATTAGCACACCTATGCAAGGAAAGGTTTCTTAAAGGAGAATACAACAAGTTGAAATGGAAAAAAATAGGGCCTTGCAGGATTCTTCAGAAGTTTTTTGCGAATGCTTATGAATTGCAGCTACCCCCAGGTATTGGAATTTCACCCATTTTCAATGTGGCAGATCTGTACCCCTACATTGTGGCAGATGAAGAAGACAGTTTGTAAATAAGAACATGGGACACCCAGAATGAGAATGATTCGTGGATTAAACAAATGCCCCCAGCGAAGCCTCTAGAGATCGGACAGATCATAGATACCCATGTGGCCAGACAGATTCGAAGGAAAGAATATTTGCAGTACCTAGTCAAGTGGAAGGGTCATCCTATTGAAGATAGTACTTGGTTAGATGCTGGAAAAATTCAAAGTGCCAGGTACTCTATTGAATATCTCATGGACAGGAGCCATGAGTTTAATTTACCCCAGGAGCCTGATGCAGGAGCATCCGAGTGAAGAGGCGACAGCTGGGATATGTTTTTATTTTAGTTTATTTTGATGGACAGAGTGGAAAACACTTTGAGTTTATGTTTCATTTTGTTTTATTTTGTTTCATTTAAAATTAAGGTTGACTCAGCCATTGTTAGTTTTTAAAATTAGGCAAGTAGATCAGGATAGGGTTAATTAGGAACTTGTTTGAAGAAACTGTTAAACAACTAAAAAGTGACTGAGGAATAGTTCCTCAACTATAAAGAAACTGCTAATAATGCATTGAAAAGCAAAAATCAGGGAGCATGGAAAGGCTGCCATCCAGATAGGAGAGAGAGCCCAGAAGTTGTAATTTACAATTATTTGAATCTCTATAGTAGCAGACAATTCAAAATCTATCATTAAGGAAGTAGATTAAATTTTTTATTATATTTCTTGTGCATAGATGTTTCAGGCTTCAAAATGAAAGCAAGACAGTGAAACCATTTATTCAAAAGATCCGAACAAGCATCGATAAGCATTTTATAATAGGAAGCATTTCAAAACCGAGAACCAAACAGAGGTACACCATCATATATATTTCCTATTTTACTCAACAAAAAAAACTCAGGTACTCATATATTCAACATTTAAAAGCATTTCCTGTACATTGCATTTTCATTTTTCATTCATCAAAATTCACCGTACAAATTCTATAATCCTGGAAATTGTGGAGGGTTCCAAACCCACGCAAACCAACAAAATTACAGTCCGCAGGCTAGGTCCAAATCAAATAGCGAGGGCATGAACACCTCAAAGACCACATACAGACACAAAGGAACCAAAACCCCGAGGGCATAACTGAATACAGACAAGAGCAAGCGACAGAGCAAGTATTGACAGAACAAGCAACAAAGCAAGCAAGAAATCGCTACAGCCATAGAAAGACCCTACCTGGGGTTTCCCTGAGCCCGTGAATAGTCCCCAGGTCGAAGTTGTGGAGCAACGTTCCCCTAGAAGGGCCTGCACACCACCACAGAGCAAGGTAGCGGTTAGTTGGAGCCACGAAACTGAAACAACAATGAATAGCCAAATCGAAGAGGAACGAGGGTTTTTTACCTGGAGGAGGAATGATTTCGTGATGGAGGATGAGAGCCGAGACCTGTAACAGAGGGTTTCCACTAGCGGAGGAGCCATGGATGCATTGTGCCTGCTCACCAAAGAGCCAGAGTGTTAGAACCTTCAAAAACAATGAGTGAAATTGAAATTGGAAGGAGAAGATTACCTGAGAGCGAGTTCGCCAAGTCGTCCCGTGCAGCAGCTAGGTAGGAACCTGAGTTTTTCAGAGCCGAACTGTCACCATTCCCAACATCAACATACAAATCACCACAAACATAGCAGATACGAAGCTTGAAGCAAACGATAGAGACAAATAAACTTGCGGGTGAAAATAACCTGAAACCCTCCAAAACCAGAGCAGTGAATCGCTACAGAGAATAAGCAGAGGCGCAACATCAACAGACTATAGAGAACGAGTAGAGGCACAACACCAATAGACCACAGAGAACCAACAAAGCATAGTAAACCACCATACGTGACAAGCAAGGCATGAAACCTACCAACCATCACAAATACCAGGTGAAATCACTGAGCACCCGCAGAGCCAAACCATCGAAAAGGAGAAATGACTTCCAAACACCCTCGGCGAAAGTGATAACCCATAGTCGCAAGCCTGAGGTCAGTACAGAGGGCGGACAACAAACAATAAACCACATTAAAATCAAACACCAAAAACCTGCCACCAAACTTAATTCGGAATTGAAAGAATTAAATGGTCACAGTTACGTGTCCCTCCTTGGGATCACCACCATCTTATGATATTAATGATGATTTAAAGGGATATGCACCAAGAAAGAGTTGCATTACAATATTGCAACAAGTGCTAGTCACATGTGAGTATTTTGACCCATGTTTTTATATTGCAATGAGGATAAGAGGGGGGCGCAAATCACAAATCGCAAATAGGGAGTATATCTGTGATTAGCAACATAGGGAATTAGTTCTATAATTGTGTGCACAAGTCACAAATTTAAAACATAGTGAATAAGCCACTATACACTGAAATTGTGACTTGCAACTTTGGAGGCATTTCTATAGTCCTGGTCATAGTGCTTTAACACATTCATTGGTCACACTCATATAATTTTAATTGCATCACCTTGTTATAATGGTCTATCATAATGATCCATCATATGGGTTATCATTGTCTCCATCACATGTTTGGATGGAATGTGGTTTTTTATCATATGGAGTCTTTATTATAATCTTCAACTTGACACCCTTGAGCTTATCTAGATTGTTGATTTGCTTAATATTTGGCAATCAGACTAACATGGCATCTATCTGATTGCAGAATATTCAGCTAATCAACAATTCAAATAAAAATGCCCCTTCACACCCTTATTTTCATAACATTCCTAAAATGGACTTATTTTTGTTTTTATTGCATTATCACAATCATAGCCTCATCACACTCTTTCAGTCTCCCATCATAGCACACTATCGTAGCCTTCTATCATAATATATTACAATAGTCTTTCATCACTTTTTTGGTATAGTATTATCACATTTTTTTATAGAAACTCCACCACATACCAACCACGTATTCTTTATCGCATTGCTTTAATACAGTTTATGTAGCCCTTCATTATAACACTTCATTGCAAGGATCATTATAATTCTTCATCACATCCTTACATGATCTTTGAATGCCAACTTTATATGGATTTTCAACGCAACTTTATATGGATTACCCTTCTTCGGCTACTTATGGATCTCTACGTATTTAAATTCAATAGGGCAAAATTTCCTTATGTTGATGATGACTTCTAAAAATAATAGAACCTTGAAATTCAAAGAGGATTTGTGATCAAGTAGGCTTTGTAAACCAGAAAAATTTGCTTCATGCTTATGATACTCAATCATCCCTCAAAAATAACAGAGCCACCATGTGAAGAATCACATGCAAGTTATATATATATTTATATATATATATATATATATATAAGCTTTTGGTTGTCTTATTGTTTTCCATCGTATGTGTTTGGAATGGTGTTATCGTGGGCTTTGAAATGATATGATCACATGCATATTAATATAGCTTCCCTCTCTTCCCTTTTACATTTGTCGAGTCGTTCCATCGCACACATAGCCTTTTACCTAGCCTTGTTATTAACGCTTTAATGCATTCTTATATTCCACGGATGTTTTCTCTCATTCTTCCATTTGTAATGTACTCTTCTGAAATCCAAGATGTAGCCCCACAACAGAGTGGAAAATTTGACATTTTATTATCGACGTTGGTAGAAAAATTTGAGATTGAACCTAGATTGGAAAAGAAATATTTTAAGAATGAAAGTATCGTATGGATTTCATGGTAGTGCCCAATTGACGAGTGAGGAAAACCGATCATGTTACTCAATTAAAATAAAACTTCATTTGATAATCATCTTCCTATTTACAAAGCTTTATGTTGAAGATAATCGAGAATATCCTAGAATAGTGTGAGTTGGTTCACGTGACCTCACGATAGGAATTAGTTTCTTTTTCTTAGGTCATTGTTCTAACTTCCCTAAAACCATGATTACTATATAATGTGTGATGTACATGAACAATGTAGAGCGTTCTGCAGATCCAGACTCTCCTAGTTCAGACTCTCTTTCGTAGAGCTGACTAGTGGTTTTATTTCTTTTAGTACAAACATTACCAATTTTATCATGGTATCAAAGCGTCAGGGTTGAGGAACCTGTATGCTGTGTGGTGGGCGCGACTGAACCGAAATCGTCACAGGTTTCAGCAGAATAAACGTGATTATTACGTAGTCCTCCTTGACATCACCATCACAGATATTAGGTGTACATCTGCGACGATCGTGTAAACTACAAAGGTTGCGTGGAGGCTAAGAGAAGGCTGCATGCTGGTAGAAGAAAACAACAGAGGGCTGCATGGAGTTCAAGAGAAGGCTAATGTAGCTGATAACAGAAGATTGTCTGGAGGCCAAGGTTTTCCTTGAAGGCCGTGGTAGAGGCTGTGAAGAAAGCCACGGTGATCTACATGTGTGCTGCAAGATCAAACAACATTGGAGATCAATGATTTCTGTCTTTGACACAGATCTGGGGTATATCTAACATATAATATTTTTACCTGTTAAGTTTGTTTTAATCGCTAAGATGAATAATCAAATGTTTGAAGCATGCTTGAATGAGTATAACAAGCTCGATGGTTCCAATTATGCGAATTGGAAATTCAAGATGCAGAATATGTTAGAAGTGCAGAGTGCTTGGACAATTGCAAATGGGAATGAGCCGAAGCTAGTGGCTAGATCAGCATCAATCTCATATTTGGAGAAGCGAGAAGGTAGAGCAAAGACACTATTGAAGATGTCAGTGAAAGACTGCATCATACCACACATCAGAGAGTGTAAGACAACTAACGAGATCTGGGGAATTCTGAAGGATTTTTATGAGATCATGAATTCAAATCGTCTTCTGTTCCTAAAGAGTAAGATCCTATTCCTAAAGATGGAGGAGAATGAAACAGTTTCTTCATTCATAGCAAGGATCAAGGATCTGAAGAACAAACTATCAGACATTGGCGATGCGGTTGAAAATACAGATCTTGTAACCATTACAATGAATGGTGTGACAGATGACTACCAAATGTTTATCACTGGGATAAATGCAAGAGAGAAGATCCCGAAATTTGAATAACTAACAGAAATACTAATGCAAGAAGAAGAAAGAAGATCAACTCTGAAGCCCTAGGGTGTTGATCTTGCATTGATGGCGAAGAAGAACTTCTTCAAAGGGAAAGGAAATACGCAATAGCAAAATGAAGGAAATTCACATAAAAGACCAAATCAGACCCGTGGTATGCATCCGAATAGAAACAACTATGAAACTAAATGTTTTTATTGTAGAAAACTTGGTCACATAGCTAGGGAGTGCAGGAAGAAGAAATATCATGAAGAACAACAAAATCAGAAACGACACGCAGGGCATCTCGCGAATGAAAATCATTTGCAGAATTTCAGATTGTTTATGGCAGATTTTGATGAGAATGTTGATGCAGACATCTGGTATGTAGATTCAGGAGCATCAACACATATAACAGGGAACAATCATTGGTTCGAAGATTTTAAAGAAGTCAATGAAGGAGCACAGATTTACCTAGGTGATAATAGAAGTCATTAGATCAAAGGATGTGGGAAAATTTCTTTCGTTCTACCTAATGGTAATGTAAAACAAATTCATAATGTCATGTATGTGCCCGATGTAACAAAGAACTTGATTTCCATATCTATGATTACAAATCAAGATCTTAAAGTTGATTTTTTTAAATCTAATTGTTATATTAAAGATCTGTTAAATGCCATGAAGACAATTGCTACAGGAATTCGAATAGTAGGTCTGTACAAGTTGGATGTAAGATCTGCACTAGTTCGAGCCTTGACAGCTGTGAGTTTGACTACAAAAGAGCTATGGCATCAAAGATTCGGTCATATTATAATGATTTGTTGATAGTATAGAAGAAGGAAATGGTAAGAGATCTTCCTATGCTAAGACAAGTGCATAATGATTGTGATGTCTGTACATTAGGAAAGATGCATAAAGAAGAATTCCCTGTTCAAGTAGAGAAGAAACAGAGAGATATACTTGAATTAGTGCATACAAATCTTTGTTGACTCATGCAAACAAAATCATTAAGAGGTGCACTTTATTTCTTACTGTTTATTTATGACTGCACAAAGTTTTCTTGGGTATATTTTTTGAGTAAGAAGAGTCATACATTTGAATACTTTAAGTAGTTCATAAATATGATTGAAAAGAAAACAGGGAAGCATATAAAAATTCTCCACTCCGATCAAGGGGGAGAATACATGAAGGATGAGCTTATCAAGTATTGTAAAGACCATGGAATATTGCAACAATTCACAACACCCCATAACAACAGAATGGAGTAACTGAAAGAAAAAACAGAACACTGGTGGAATGTGCTAGGAGCATGTTGAAAGGTAAGAATCTTTCGAATGGTTTTTGGGTTGAAGCATTGAACACTGCAGTTTATTTGAAAAATAGGAGACCTAAAAAGAGTCTTGAGTTTAAAACTCCTTATGAAGCATTATATGGATTTAAGCTTGCAGCAAAACACTTAAGAGTATTTGGGTCTAAAGAATTTGCCCATATTCCAAAGGAAGATAGAAGAAAACTAGATTCAAAAGCCATCAAATGTACTTTTATAGGGTATTGTTCACAACATAAAGCTTACAGATTATTTAATCCCTCTACTCACAAGATTTTTGTTAGTAGAGATGTCATATTCCATGAGCAGGATCATGATGAATCTGGTAAGAACAATGAGGAATGGGATGTTCCGTTCTTGATGGAAGAAAGTGAATAAACAATGAACAATCAGGATCAACAACAGACAAAAGCAGAAGATGAACAACAACAGCAACAATAACAACAGATACAACAATAGCAGAAGCAACAGTAGGAAGAAAAAGAAAATGATGATCAAACAAGGTTTGAAGCTACCCCACCTCCCAGGAGATCAGGTAGGAAAGCTCAATTTCCTGGAAGATATAGGGAAAATGCTTTTATAACTAGTATGATGAATGTGGTTGAACTTTCTAGTTATAAAGAAGCAAATGAATGTAGAGAATGGAAAACAACCATGGAACAGGAATATGAATCAATAATCATGAACAAAACTTGGGAACTAGTTGAACTTCCTAAAGGGAAACAAACCATAGGTTGTAAATGGTTATACAAACCAAGGATTGATGCAAATGGAACCATAGAAAAATTAAAAGCTAGATAGCAAAGGGGTATTCACAAAAAGAAGGTATAGATTATGAAGAAACCTTCACCCCTGTAGCTAAACTAAATACTATCAGAATGTTAATTGCTTTAGCTACTAAGAAACATTGGATGATACACCAACTAGATGTAAAGTTTGCATTTTTAAATGGAGAAATAAAAGAGGAGGTTTATTTAGAGCAACCTGAAGGGTTTGTCCAGAATGGGAAAGAACATTTAGTTTGTAGATTGAAGAAAGCTCTTTATGGACTAAAGCAAGCATCTAGGTCTTGGTATGAAAATATTGACTCGTTTTTTCTGCAATTTGGCTACAACGGAAGTAAAAACGACCCTAATCTGTATACCATGCAAGATGAACAAGGGCACATAGTGTTGATTTCTTTGTATGTAGATGATTTGATTATTACAGGTGATGCTACTTATCTTATCAAAGAAATCAAGCAACAAATATCACAGGTGTTCGAAATGAAAAACCTTGGTGAGTTAAGATATTGTTTGGGTCTTGAGATCTCAAGAGATTCAGGACAAATATTTATGTCCCAAGGAAAGTATGTCAAAGGCCCGTTAGAAAGATTCATGATGGATCAGTGTAAGCTGACAACAATACCATTACAGTAGAACATCAAACTGCAGAGTGAGGATGGCTCTAGGGAGGCAGATGCGACACTTTACAAATAGCTGGTTGGGAGTCTAATCTACCTAACCACCACTAGACCAAACTTGGCTTATGCAGTTAGTGTGTTAAGCCAGTACATGTCCAAGCCACTTGAAAGTCATTGGAATGGAGCGAAATGTTTTTTGAGGTATCTATAAGGTACTCTAGATTATGGTATTATTTATACTGAGTCCTCTAATGTTAGATTGACAGGATTTACAGATTCACACTGGGTTGGAAATATAGACGACTGTAGATCCATAACAGGTTATGCATTCAGCATTGGATCTGGGGTGATTACGTGGAGCAACAAGAAATAGAACACAGTTTCCTTTTCCTCAGCGGAAGCAGAGTATCAAGTTATGTGTGCAGCAACGTGTGAGCCAGTTTGGTTGCGGAGACTTCTTCATGATGTCGGGGAAGAACAAATAGATGAAACAATAATTAGATGCGAGAATTAGACTTCAACCAAACTAGCTAATAATCTGATGTTTCACAAAAACACTAAACATATTGATACACAATTCCACTTCGTCAGGGAGAAAGTGCAATCAAAATAAATCCATTTGGTATATTATAATACATGTGATAATGTTGCAGACATTTTCACTAAGCCTCTTGGCAGGATTAAGTTTGAAATGTTTAGGGAGATGTTAGGCATATTTGTGAACCCCTTCTCCATTAAGGGGGAGTGTTGAAGATAATGGAGAATATCGTAGAATAGTGTGAGTTGGTTCACGTGACCTCAAGATAGGAATTAGTTTCTACTTTTTAGGTTACTATTCTAACTTCCCTAAAACCATGATTACTATATAATGTGTGATGTATATGAACAATGTAGAGCATTCTGCAGAGCCAGACTCTCCTGGTTCAGACTCTCTTTCATAGAGCTGACCAGTGGGTTTTATTTATTTTAATACAAACATTACCAATTTTATCACTCCCTCAACTAGATTGTTTTTGTACTAAAATATTCCCATTCTTGAATCAATGTTTACTAAAGTCAACACGGTTTCATTAATGCCTATATTGCACTTGCATACTTATGCTCTTCAACTCTAAAATTGTATATTATGCTGAGTGGTTTTCCATTACATGAACACAAATTTTATGTGCTTGTAGTTGTATTAAAACTCTTCTCGCTACTGGTTGAATTGTTCCTGGGTTGTAATAGAATATTGTTGTCACTCTCTTCTTTTATTTAGTGCAAGTCAAATATTAGCAAGAATTCTTCTAAGCCAAATTTTATCATATTGTATTTCATGTACCTTGTATAAAACAATGCAACATTTTTGTAGTATTTTTTGTTCCAACTAATCATTATTGATTTATTTGTTGAATGCATAACTATGTTTCCCCCTTTATGCATTTGCTTCTATGTACAAACAAGATTGGAATCAGATAACTTTTCAGGATTGCTTGCTCTAATTTGTATGCCAAATGTGGTAGAATAAAAGATGCACATTAGTTCTTAATAAGAGAGTAGTAAATCTATATATATCCATAGAATTGGCAAAATATATGAGATAAATTACAACCACTAGCAAGCGGGTTTCAACAAATAAGTTTGTAGAGATTACAAAGAAACTTTCCGGTTTCAACAAATAAGTTTGTAGAGATTACAAAGAAACTTTCAAATTATTTTGGAAATATAAGTGAAAAAGGTATAAGAAATGTGCCTTGTGCAGTCTTGAGCGACCAAAACCTTCCATGGTAGCTAGGTCATTGAAGTATCTAACCAATTTAAAATAGAGACATATCTATCGAAAATGTCCAAAAATTTTTGACATTAAGCTAAAAAAAAATTGGATGTTGTTGTAACAACTACAATAAATTTAATAAGTTTAATCATACAATTGAATATTCCATTAGAATTTCCTTCTTTAATTTTATGCTCTTTAATTTTCGATGGTCTTATTAAATCATGCCATAGTTTTTTAATCCTCGAGAATTTCTTCCTGAATGATTTTTTTGAATGAAGTCAAGTGAAGTTGAGCTTTAGAGAGTTTATAGATTACATAGATATTTTCAATCCAAAAACAACCATGATTATGCTCTCGGCAGTGCAGATAGAGTGCATCGGCACAAGCACATGGTAATCGCCCAGTAAATAATATCAGTATATGGCAAGTGGCAGGAGTCTGGTTGCATTGCTACCTTATGTATTGCAGACTATCGCCCAGTAAATAATATCAGTATATGGCAGATGGCAGGAGTCTGGTTGCATTGCTACCTTATGTATTGCAGACTATCGCCCAGTAAATAATATCAGTATATGGCAGGTGGCAGACTTGGAAATTTGGTGAAGAGTAGTGTTGGGCTCTCCAATTGCCTAACTTCATCAAGATTTTCCTCCTTCGAGCTACTATGGGCTTCAGCATCAAACAACTTATATACATTGTACCAGGATGAAGTGTTGATTTCTCCTTTTTGAAATGACAATATCCTAAAAACAAACTAGTGTTCATATTCTCATCATCTACATTATCCAACATTTGTTGCTGACTTTTCTGATATTTCTTTGTTTGCTTTCCCATGATGTGCAACTTGGTTGAATTAACTGAGTGTGAAGCCTGCATTCCGATTAATATAAATGTCGGGAGCAGTTTAACTTATCAAAGCATTTAGAATTTGAATAAAATCCAATGCAAATCATTATGGTGATTAAATCCATGTTCTCTCGATACACTGCTTATAACATTAAATCCGAAATGACTTGATTTTCCTACATAACAGTCTATCCTTACTCTGTGGATTCTCTTAATTACTGTGATTAACACTAATAACTTTGATTATCATTAATTTGTGTTGCTGCCTTCACCGAGTAATGTATATGCATCACTTTAAGTTTGGGCGTGGTGGCCGGATGTGAAATATGTATATACATCACTTTAATGAATAAAACTTACATCATGCAATGCCAATTTCTATATACCTTGGGCATTGTCCATGACGGGCATGGGCAGGGTTGACAAAGAGTGGTATGGAAAAATTTATGGCAATTGACAGGAAAGTTCATTCCGCGTTATGGAGGAGGATTTACATAGAGAATTTTATAGAATCTTGGCTATGTGGATTGAAGGGCGAGAATATTTTTGGTACTCCACAAACACTAAGCGATATTAATGGAGGACATGGGACATAAATATCTCTGTCGTGGGGAACATTAAAATTTGTGTTATTTTGGAGGATTTTGGTGCCTCCTCGTGCTATCCGCTCATATATTGGTTATTTTTTGGGTTTTATAATGTTTTAGAAAGGGATGGGAAATTACATGTTTTATACAATGGGGAGATTGTATAGGAAATGGAAAGGAAGTAAGAAAGAAAAGAATAGATGAAAGAGGAGAAGAAAGGAAAAATAAAAGATAAATGTAAAAGATTTAAAGTGAAAATAATAAATTAAAAAGTCTTAATTTTTATTAGAAACTACATTTAAAATGGGTTGTTTTCTTTTCACAAAAATTGGTGACACACTAAGAGAACAAGTTATTTTTGTCAATTCAATAAAAAGAGTAATTTGATATTTGGACTATAAATGATACAAATTTACAACTTTAAAAAATTATCATGAAGCTTTCTTTTATGATTGATTGTTATAGACAATAAAACACATTTGTACTTGTTACTTTTCCATTCCATCTTTCCAAAGGGATAAATGAGATTATAATTTTATTAATTTTTTAATAGGAAAATAGACTTTCAATATGACTAATACGAGAAGCTTACAAACAATAATTTTGATGCAATCAATTTAGCTCATCTTTCTGTTACCAGATATTGCTTCACCGGTTGTGAGCATCCATAGCCCCAAGAAATTTGCCTTGATATCATGTATACATTGACCCACTACTATCGAGCATCTATAGCCTCAATGGGTTTGGATACACTTCCCACACCCTTTGGTGGTCTCAACTTCCTATGAGGTAATTTATTAATTTCCTTTTGATGAGAGAGTATTTGTGATTCCTTTTTGCAATGGCGAATAGGAAGTAGGGTGATATGAAATTTACTTTGATGTAATGTGTATCATGGTGTAAGACTTAGACTTTTATCTTAAAATTTTCCATTCCTATCAATTCTTACACTTAATGTGAATGGAAAATTAAACTCTCGAGTAAGGACTTCATTTCCAAGTATTTTCCAAAAAGATGTTCTCTTTGTAGAGATAAATTAATCATAAATTTTTTTATTTATCATGATTACTCCTATATATCTCTTATTGTAATCTATTAATGATAATCCATTTGGTAAAGATATATGATATAGATAAAAAATGCAGTGTGTCACGAGTATTAATAGATGATAATAACTGGAATAAAAATCATTGGTAGTAAAAGAAATATTTACATATTTACAAAAGTGGTTTGCTAGATTTTTTTTTCGAGAGTTTCTTCTTCACCATTTAAGGATTGCATTAAAAAGTTATATGGCCAATCTTCTTGGAAATATAAAAGGGACCTAGGGAGAGTTTCTAAAATTTTGTGTGTTTTATGTTATCCTTGTGGGTTTTATCCCATTTCATAACAAAATCAAGAATTTGGAAATTTTTATCACCCATTGAATGATTGTCAAACCATTGCTTGATAACCTTTGGATGGTTGGAAAAATCAATTTAGCTTTTTCTCTAATTTATTCTAATTTAAGTATTTGTGCAAGAAGATTTTGCACACTAGAATAGGGTTTTTCTTGAATCCAATGAACTAATAGTAAAGAGGTGTTGATGAAAAAAATTTACCATGTTCAACATTAATTAAATCACCCAGTGAGAGCCCCAATTAGACCCTTTTCCTTTTGGTGTGGTGATTTCGATTGGTCTTGTTGCCATAGAGTAAATTGCTCCTTAAAAATGAGGCTTTCCAGTATGGTTTTCTAAATGAAAGCAAAATGTAATCTAAAGTGGTAAAAAAAAAAACAAAACAAAACAAAACCTAATCTATCTCAATCAATAGAGGGAATAGTCTCACTCTTAACAAAGAGCAAGATAAAGGAGCTAGAGTTGAATCTAAGATTAAGATTGAACTAGCAAATTATAGAAATAATTCATATGATGTGTAGTTATTCAAGAAAATATGTATTTATAGTTACTCAATAAACAATTATTAAATCCTTTCATGCATATACTTAGATCTAAATAACATTGATTAAATTCAAAATAAGAAAGTACTCGTTATATTACATAAATAGTTCATACACTATAACAATAACTAAAACAAAAGTAGGCATGTCATTAGGCCGATAAATAATTACCAGCTAACACATATAAATCTGCTTGAATTCTACATTTAATTCTAATTTAACTTTTCTTAACCTGCAAAGATAACTTCACAATAATTTTAAATAAGAATAAATTGTAATGATTTTAAGCATAAGTTCAAATCAACAATCACACCTATCTAGAACAAAAAATAAATCAAAATAAATAGCATCTTTATTTAATACTCAAAACTAAATAACAATACTCATATTAATTACAAAATAAATGAAAAAATTCCATATTTCAATCCAACAAATTCCCAGTCTCTTTCAAAAATTTTCATATGCAATAATGCCTAGTTTCCTCCCCTTCTGAAAATTGGAACTCTGCAATTGATGAAAACTATGATTCAATAAAACTGTTCGAAAGAAGAAGCTTCTAATATTGCGAACTATTGACAAAACTTGGTGCGATCTATTTTGGAGTATTTGGCATCAAACCCATCATGTCAAACACCCATTTTGTGTGCTATTTAGTAGATGGCCATGATAAAAGTTTCCTGAAATATTGACAAAACTTGGTGCCATCTATTTTGGTGTACGTGGCATCAAACCCATCATGTCAATCACCCATTTTGTGTGCTATTTAGTAGATGGCCATGATAAAAGTTTCATGAAAATGAAATTTGGTTTCCACGTCGTTCTACTCATGTGGCATAACCATTCTATGAAAGTAGATCCCCAACTGTTAACTCTTTTTGAAATTCGAACCTTCAATTGTGATATTGATAAGTGATATCGTATCAAACTCACTTTGATAAATTGTGTTATGATCTGAGACTTCTTTCTGCAATCGAATAGAAACATCTCTATGATATGGTAATACACCACTTCAACGATCAGATCCAATTCTACTTTTGATACGCGTTGATAAGATGGATGCATCTTTGAAATATATTCTTCATTACACCTCCAATATTTGCTTTACCAACCAAGATTGTAATCCAGAGAAATAATCAAAGATCTAGTTTGTATCTTCACCCATCATAAATAAATTAATTAATATCCAATTATGAGAAAATATTCCATTTTTTAATAGGAGAAACAATTTCCACATCGAGGATACATTTAATCTTTCACCACACCAAACATAAGATTATTATTTTAGTGGAATCATGGATTTAGAATTCTCATTAAAATAAAATGTACATTTCTTTTTGGTTATAATAAATTCACTACTCCATGTAAAGAATGCTCTATATATGTCCATTAAAAATGACATATACAAGAATTTTTTTTAATAGGCGAAGACTATTATTATGATCAAACAATCAAATTTGTACAATTGCAATCAACATTATAAAGAGTAATCAAATTTACTCGGGAATAAAAATGGTTTTTCATCATATTTTATTGAAAGTAAGAGTTTCAGGAAAATTGATATTCTGCTCAAATGGGAGAATTGAATAGTCTTTAATCCTCTAATTATATTTTTTCAATATGAAAGCCAAATTTCAATTTTCCAAATGTCCATTCGTTCATTAAAATATTAAAGAATTTTTTTTAAGAAACTTAGGAAACATGATGAGAACCTTAATTCATGTAAACAAAGGAATGAAACCATTTTGAACAAGTTCATCTGAGAATTCAGATTCTATTGGATGAATGAGAAAGAAAAAAAATAAATTAACCAGTGCAATCACATGGATGCAGAAAATGTGGTGAAATAACAAGTTCAAATGACACAACAATCCCATTCAATAAAATAATATGCACAAAATTTCTCTAAAGGTTTTACTTGAAACGAATCATGACACCAAGTCATCACTCTATGATAGACATTGAAAAAGAAGTAATCGATACCAAATACTCAAGAAAGGATTTTCATCAAGAAAAATATTCAAATTGAGCAAGACATAACCAAATGCAAAAGAAAGTAGTATTTTCAATTTTTTTATGGGGCCCCTTTAGTTTTGAGAAAATTTGAGGAGAGGTGCAAAGGCTTCAACAATTGTCAACACACTAAGAAGAAATTATTTCTAGTGTATAAATAATGGGGTTAAATTTATCGAAAATCAAATGGTAAGTTCTGCAATA
This sequence comes from Pinus taeda, assembly GCA_000404065.3. NCBI lineage: Eukaryota > Viridiplantae > Streptophyta > Pinopsida > Pinales > Pinaceae > Pinus > Pinus taeda. Next base: position 85,348 of record APFE030258436.1, read on the forward strand.
TCTCATTCATTACACCACTTTCTATGGGTCCCACATAATATGCATCAAAATAATATAGATTATAAAGATGTAAGTTCTTGACATCTACCTAGTCTTGAAGCAATGAATCTAATTTAAAGGGAAATTTATTTTTTGTACTTTCTTTCTACCATTGGATAGAAGAGATAGCATTAGAAAGTTTTGAGATTAGTGTACATCTATTAAATATAAAGTTACCTCTTTTTCCTCGCATTTCTTAGCTACTCACGAGCATCCATAGCCCTGACCAATATATATTGGCACAACGCAAACATGGCCCCACTGCCAACGAACATCCATTTCCTCGACAATTTTACTTTACTTCCCACACTTAAGTGCTTTCAACTCTCTTGTGTTTCCACCTTTTTTATTTGCTTAGTTGGAGAATTTCAATTTTGGAAATTGGGTGAAAAGAGTGGGGTGGAACAAGAGGTGTTTTTATTTAAGGAGAATAGATGTCATACTTGTTAAATATGACCCTATAGGCCTTCCCTAAGTATACCAATATAGAGGATTAATTTAATTGTGGAGGGATAACAAAAGGATTCAAAGAGGAGACTAAAGTAGATTCGTTCCTTTGAAATGATGAACTATACTACTTGAGACACATGTAGGTGTTGCTCCAAAGACTTTAGGCCAATGTAGGGGAAATAAAACATTATAAGAATGATATTTTTCATAAAAGAAACCCATTCTCATAAGAGAGTATAGATCTCCCAAAGTTACCAATTGATGTTGCTTGGAAAATATCCCCATATAGGTTTTTTTGGAAATATTAAGAAATCAAAGTCTAAGCAAAAAGTGGAATCAAACAACTTCATAGAATGAAAACATAAGGATAGGAAAATTTTGTAAAATATAAATCAAAACTATGAGCATAAGAGAAAATCAAACATAAAACTAATGAAACTTTGCAAACTTCCTAAGAAAGGAAATAACAATCTCAAAATCAAGGTAAATAAGCTACGAATAAAAAGGTCCTAACAAGACAAAATGATATCCTAACACAAAGAAACAGTATCAGGTGTTTTACTTATGTTAAGATCATAATTGGTTATGTCTTGCATAATTGTTATTAATTAGGATGTTATTGCAAAAAATAAAATCCTAACTAGAAAACTCAATTATGATTACAAGTTTACACATGAGTACATTACCAAGATGATACTTGTTTATCTTATCTTGCTTCATGAAAAATAAATAAGCTTCCATGGCTGGATTTAAGGAAAAACATTAAAATAATCTAATCTTAAAATATATATTTAAGGAAGATAAAGATACGAAATATGATAAGTAAAGACTAGGATATGGAATCAGTATTAGCTTCAAAATTTTCACAACTACCTTATTCAAATGAAAAGAAATAAAATGAATTAAATTGTGCTTAACCTAAACCTAGTCTAATCTAAATAAGTAGATTAAAACTAAGTGAAGTCATATTGCTAGTGGAGCCTTAAGTCCCGCAGGAAAATGTACATAAAAGATTAGTAACTTAAATGTAAATAATGTTAAGAAACATGAAGAACTTGACTTGTATACATCAATATGAAGAATATACAAGAGTATAAGACTCTTATTTACGAGAAATTTCTTATTAAAGGAGTCTTATAACCAAACACCCATCCTATCGTGATATGTATAATGGAAAATATCATAAGATAAGCATGAAACATATGGGAGAATATAAATAATTTCAGGAAATTTATCAAGATCATGAGGACCTGAATGAATTGTCTTATTCACTTGATGAGAGTCTATATGTCCATGATCATCTTTAACTAATTTATTAAACCTAAAGTTCATAGGGAAATTAACAGGCCTATGTTTATTTATAGAAATTTGTGTTTGATAAGATTCCTCAAGCCATGTTTTGATTCTATGATTATATACCAAGTATTCTTTCAACTAGAATTTAGTTTAGTTGTTAAAATTAGGTTGAAAGAATTCTAGTTATTTGGAATAACATCTAGTTGAATAGTTTGATTGGTAGGAATCTAGTACTGGAGTTTGTGTGAGATCATGAAAAGTGATTCTCAGAAAAGAAACAAGATGATGAAGCGTAACCATATGTTGGAATTGTAATGTTGTTGCATGACCTTTAAGGAAATTGGTTGAATAAATTAATGCATCTTTTGGCACTAAACTCTCAACACTGAAATACCAAAAATGATTATTAAAAAAATAAAGAATATAGTCATTGGTACATTATAAATTAGAAACAAACATTGAATAAAAAATAAATATAAAACATCTAAAACTAAATCTAAAACATTCAATAAAATCAAGTTAAGCTTTACGAGGAATATACAAACATTGGTTTGGTAAGGTTGGAAACAATTTGTAGATGAGTGGAGATCATGTGGAAACTTTTGTGGAAGAATCTTGGTATAATTAATTTCATAAATTTTAGAAATATCATGAGATCCTAACTTTACCATTGGTTGAAGTTGAGATGTCTCATCATTTTGACTCATCTTCAAACATTCAAATTCTAAACAATAAACTTGTGATGTTATATTTTAAACTTCTGTGGTATTCCATTTTAGAGAAAGAGTTTGGATTTTCCATAGTGGTATGTGAAATATGTCGACATTTTGAATCCCAAAGAGGATCCATCAAATATTAGTAGAATCAAATATTACACATGGAATGACATCCTTCAATGCAGAAGACAACATTGAACTAGTAGAATGGAAATAATAATCATTATCTAAGTGATTAAAATTTTATATTTGAACAAGCTAATTATTTAAATCATACGACTCTTCACTAATTGTAAAAAAACTAAATCATTAGAAATTTCTTTGAAAGATGTATTTGTTACAAAAATTACTTATTCCCATATAGAAGGTTGAGAGGCCTTAAATTCTTGGGAAGATAATATATTATTAATTTCATATTTTCCTTGATTAGATTATGATTCAACGGAATACAAATCTAAAGTATTTTCTTGAGAATTATAGTCATTAAATAAATCAAGATATAATGAATAATGGTTGCAAGATGAAATAAAATAAAATACATCTCATGAATCATTAGCCTTTAAGTACAATTTTAATTCTTGTGTTAGATCCATATAATACTAGTGTAGCACTTATATTGTTATTGTTGTACCCCAGAGAAACCGACTATTGTTATTGTTGTTCCCTTACATTATTATTGTTATGTAGGCGCTAATTATAGTTTTACCCTTTAGATTACTATATATAGCAAGGAGGCCTTGTCATTTGAATCATCAACGAATTGTTCATTTATGTGATGTTAAATGAGTTTTCCCCCTCAAAATTTCATATTATCAAGGTGTTTATTTATCTTTTTTCCCCATGGAAAATCATAATTTCCATCAATAATGATGAAAATTACATGTTGTAGATGCCAAGAATGCATATAAAAAATGTTGATCTGTAAAAGACAGTTCGTGACTAAATTTCATAGAGTAGTGGTATGTGTTCTATACATAGTTACATAATTACATGAAAAAAAGAAGATAAAATTACAGCACTTAAGCATTTCCCCTAGATATAAACTCTGAAACTATGAGCAAGAGAAGCTCCTGTATATATCATAGTTTATATGACAAAAAAATATCTAAAGGTGGATCAAATATAAATACACATAAGAACCACAAAAATGAATTTATGCATGAAAAGCCAGTCCCACGCTACTAAAAGATGAAGACCCTCTGTAAATGGTCTATGATAAAACTTATAGTATTCTCCATCCACTTGCTCTGAAATATGCCATGTACCCCAATCCTACTGCACACCCTCCATGGAAACTGAATCAATGATGGAGTTTCTTTCCATGTAGAAATGTTGACAAGTGATGTGATCAAAATTCATTTTAAACAATAAAAGTTCATCAATAATAGACCTGAGCATGTGCATGTGACAAATAGAATATTCATTAAACCAATTAATGACAACCCAAGAATCACCAAAAACATGCAGCTGTCGACACCCCTTTTATAAAGCAAAAATAAGAAGCAATTTTAAGCTTAAAATATCGACATAGTTGTTTGAGACATGACCCAACACATTCATTAATTTAAAAGAATGATTCTCTTTTAGGTGTATAATAGCTCCCCCACCATATAAACCATGCCCTTGAGAAGAACCATCAAAATATGCCCACAATTTGGACATATCAATATGTTCTTCTCTAATGTTCTAGGATTGAGGAACCACCACATCCGCTGGAATAAGATCATAAATTTCCACCACTTGACCAACTATATGATCAAAACATATACCTTTGTCCTAAAAAATGATATTGTTCCTACCAATCCAAATACCCCAACTAATTAAAGGGGGAAAGTTCCTCCATTTAACATTTGATACTAAATACTACCAATTGCTCTAGGCTTCTTTATAAGATACTCCTTTCCACCAATGAACCACTGATAATTCCACACAAACTAAGTTCAATACCTGACAAGTGATTGGAGAAAACATGCGTAAATGATCAATTGTTTCCTCTACTTCCTCACATATAGCATGCCAACACGGCCCTTCAAAGCGACACTTTTTAAGGTTGTCATCAGAAGGGGTTTTATTTTCAAGAAAACACAATTGAAATAAATGCAGTTTTGTTAGACATCTAAGCTTCCATAAAGGCCTCCACCACCAGGATGGTTCCTCAGGATCTTTTCAGCAAAAATATAAATATAACCATCCTTTGGAATATAAACCCAAGATGAAGAGTGGATTCACTTTAGCTCATCCTCCCCTTCTTGAATTTTAACATGGGAAATGTTAATATCTAAATTATATTCATTCTAGGATTAATGCTAGTCTCAAGGAGATTTAACGCTTACAAATAAAGCCAGGCTTAGGCCCAAATTAACGAATTTTCAGGATCAACTTCCTGATTCAAGGTTCTTTTTCCATGTACTTCAAGGAAATTTATCATCTCCTAAGGCAATCGAAATTGATCCCCAATTCCAAACCAAGGATCCAGCCCAATGTAGACCCACTCCCCAGATCCCCCCTTCGAGGCCAAGAATTTTTCAATGACAAGAAAAGAGTCAATCACAACTTTTCAAACGGAAGAAATATTTACTCTACTTTTAATGGGATTCCTGATCCAATATTCCATGGAGCCAAGGGAGATGTATTTCTTATATGCCACCTTTGTCCATAGACTAGAAGTAGATATAATTATCTAACCCACCTTAGATGTTAGGGCTTTGAAAAAATAATTATATTCTTTAAACATAACCCCCCACATTTCTTAAGGAGACTATCTTGTCCCAATTTACCCAAGAAAAAATCCTTCCTTCTTGGTGAACCATCCACAGGAATCTACAATAACTTCACACCAATCTACCTACAAGGTGAAAGCCATCCGAAGCTCCAATTTTTAAGATGTTTCTTGATATTTGCTAACAACCACAACTAGTCTTCTTTCTTGTAGCAATTTGGTTTTAATTGAAACCTAAGATATTTTAGCCCTTCATCAGAAGGAATCCTTCTGAAAGGGAACATAAATTGAACATAGAAGGATTCGTTCTTGGAACACCCCACTTCAAAGAAATATGACTTTTGAATATTAATTTACATCCATATTGCCTTACAAAAGAGACCTAGGAGATTTTTAAGGGACACAAAATCTCTTTGTGATCCATCACTGAACATCAACACATCATCCAAAAAGAGTAGACGAGATAGGAAAATACCTTCAACCACAAAATCCCCTTTAAGCTCAACAATTCTTTTAGTCTCTTCTATAATCTTGCTTAATCCTTTGACAATCAATAAAAATATAAGGGAAGATAAAGGACACCCTTGACACAGGCCTCTTTCAACATGGAATAACTTTGAGGTAGATCCATTAATTAACACGACAAAAGAGATAGCGGTAATACAACACATAACCAAGTTTATGAAATTTATCTCAAAACCAAGATGAGTTAGCAACATTTGGATATATAATGAACTAGATCTATCATATGCCTTTGATAAATCTATTTTGAAAATCATACCTTTGAATATTTTGGTCTTCAGGCTATGAAAAACTTCTTGAGGAACCCCAATAACTTCATGAATTTTCCTTCCCTCCAAGAAAGCAAATTTTTCTTTTGAAATGTACTGCGATAACACTTTCTTCAGATGATTTGCAATAATCTTTGCAATACTTTTTTAAACATTGTTACAAAGAGAAATTGGCCTAAAATCATTGAAAGAGATGGGCGAGTCATTCTTAGTGATGAGAGCAATGAAATTTTAGTTGAAGGAATCATACATCTATCTAGATATTCTACACTCAACCACTTTTAACAGATCACTTCCCACCTATTAAAAAAATCAACAAAAAATTCGACAGACCAACCATCTAGACCTAATATTTTGTCCCATTTGATGTTATGTAATACCTTCCCCAACTCATCTTTTGAGATTGGTTCCATTAGATCCCTTCTAACTCCATTTATGTATCAAGGGAAAAGAAGAAAAATCTTTATAATTTCATCCGAAGTGGCTTCCTAAGGGTCTTTGAATAGGGAACACAAATGATTTATACCCACCCTGGACAAGTCCTTAAAGTTTAAGGCCCTTCCCCATATGGACCCTCTAAGGCCCAGATAATATTAATAGACCACCTTCCTTTTGAAAAATATTGGAAGAATTTAGTATTTTCATCTCCCAACTGCAACCAAATAGCTCGACTGTTTAACCTCTAGGTCTCTTCCCTTTCCTTTAGGATCCTTCTCCTAGAAGCCTCCAACTGGATGATGTGCTCCCATTAGAGAAATTTTGAGGTAAAAAATGGGCCTCAAAACAAAAGAATTACAACAAAAATCAACTTTATAGGAACCAATAGGATTTAGTATGATGATGTCAACCATGGGGGATGATTCGCCATTTTTGGAGTAAAAAGGAAAAAAGGTAAAAAAAAACTGCTTTTTCAACACATATTTTCAAGTTATCTCTATACGATTTTACTCAAATTTCAAGCGGGAGCACTCATTATATGTGAAATTTAATTTTTCATCCAAGGATTACCCATGTTGCATACTTTCGATGGACCCTATTACACGAAAAATGTGAAATACATGAAAACATATGATTGCAATCACGTTTTTTCATGGATTTCACATTTTTCATGTAGCAGGGTACATCAAAATTATGCAACATGGGTACTACTTGGATGAAAAATTAAATTGTGCATCCAAAGAGTGATCCCACTTGAAATTTGAGTAAAATGATAGGGAGATAAGTCGAAAATACGAGTTGAAAAAGTAGTTTTTTCTTTTTTTCCCTCGAAAACTTGATGAGATAATCTAATCTTATTTTATTATTTCCACTATTATTTTATACTATTGATTAGGAGGCCCATTTTAGACCTCAAAATTTATGTAATGTTTTCTTCATTTGACTCATACCCCCTCCTGCCATGATCTTCTAGCTACTCTAGCTCATATTCGATCTTCTTCATAGCCTCCTCATCCTTTCAAATTTTTTCTTTTTCCCATTCCATAGTAGATTTTTTGAGACGATTTAAATTATTAGAAAACTAAAAAGTACATGATTTGTCTCCCTATGGATTCACAATGTCTCCAATGCTCCCTAACTAGAGCTCTGAAGGTATCATCTTTTAACCACATAGAGTTAAATTTGAAGGGGGCTCTTAGCTTCCTCGCATTTCCCTCCAATTCTAAGAAAATTATATGGTGATCATAATTTCCTCCCAATCCTACCCATTAAAAAAATAGAGGAGGATATTCCCAGAGAGCTAATTTTATCAGGAACCGATCAATCCTTTGGGAAATCATAGCTTCCTCTAGCTTTCTATTACACCAAGTTAGTTGTATCTTTGCTATATACACATCAATCATGCTATGTGTCTCCAATAAATGAGTAAAGAAATTAGATAAAGCATATACATAGGCATGCTCACCCCAAATATCAGACATACCCAACAAGAACTTAAGATATCAGACATACCCAGAATTAAATTATCTACCCTCATAAAGGCCCTACTCATAAGATCATCCTAAAAATGCACTCTATCTCAACAAGAACCATACACATTGACAATTCTAATTGCGTGATAAATTTCTTTAGAAAAAATGTTTTCCTCCAATACATGCTCACATCCCTAGGAACTTAGAATCTTAATAGTTCATTGGTTGAGGACCATGGCGAACATACCAATATTTCTCTAGTGTCAACAACCAAAAAATTATATCCAAAAAAAATCACCTCCAACATCTAAACTACATCACTGCTAGAACCTAAATTTTCTTGAAAGAGAATGAGATCTAGTCAACTCAAAAAAACCAACTGTTTCAAAGATAGGCATTTAAAGGAGATAGAAAACCTTGGACAATTGAAGGATAAGCAATTCATCAAGAACCGATAACAAAGGTGTGCACCACTTTAAGAACCCCTTCTAAGAAAAGTTGTTTACCAACAACAATATCCTGGCTAGAATGTACTTTAGCTTTAGATATTTTGGATTGACGACCTCTGAGGTTTTAGGATACTTTCAATGGGGATTGAGGCTCAAGAATCCCTATAGGATACAAGGGAGCAAGGGATTTTGAATTTTATCTCAAATTGTAATGAGAAGCTCCTTCAAACATCGAAGAGGAATCAACATTTATCTAAAGGGAAGGAGAGGGTGCCAGACAACATGTAGACTCAGATAAAATAGGAAAATATTGAACCAAAGATCCTAATAGAATTCATATCATTCTGCACATAAATAGACAAAAATAATACCAATGATCGTACATAATTGATGTGAATCAAAGATAGGGGAATAGGGGACGAGAGAGCAAAAAACTCTATCAATGCTCGAAAGTCCACCTTTTCCACAAGAGAGGTAGGAGTGACAACAGACCTGGATGCCCCTTAAGAGTCTATGTCTATGAAACCAAGGCCTGAAGCTTTTGGTAAGCTACCATTCATATTATTCACTGGATTACTCCCATCCTCGACCTTAAAACCAACATTAACTATGTCCACTCTATTCCAATACTTTGTCATTTTTCCCAATTTACCATTGTAAGGCATGGGACAATCTTTCAATACATGCCCTACCTCATGACATCTTCTTCATCTAAATATAACCCTTTCATGATCCATATTTGACTATGGGAGTACCCCCTATATTGAATGTTTAAGCTTTCCACCAAACCTCTTTGGTGTCGAGATTATCCATAATTCACGTAAAATCCATTTTCCTCGCCTCCAAGAAGAACCTATATTAATCCATAAATGACCCCAACTGACTACATATAAAGCAGAGAACATCTTCTATCCATAATTACAACAGAAATCCAGGCATTCACACCTAAACTGACCTGAAACCTAAATACTCTTAATCAAGGTCAAAGAGAGGCGACCATCTTTTAAACAAAATAGGCAGTTATTTGATGTTCCAATACTTGGATACTACCCAACTTCCTTCAGACTCCTGCCTGAATCTGAGAGTGAATTGACCTCCTGTCAAAGTTTTAACCATCGGGAGAGAGGGCATGATCTTTCCACATTCATCCTTTTCTGAGTTTCTCAATCTAGCTATTGAATAATTTCTTCCCCTCACTCTACCTACTAAAACTCTTCTTGTTGTGTCCATAATTTCATGTAGATGAATTGCCTCACCTAGAGTTAACCTTTTAACCACCTCTCCGGCCTTTGTACATTTTACCTTTTTATCGGTATTTATGTTATTCTTCGCTACCACCTGGCCTTTAGACAAGCTCTTTGGTGGGGGAATCTATTATTGTGCAATGCACTCATTATCCTCACTCCTTAGTGGAACCCTTAGACTTGTTGAAATGCCTTTTTCAGGTATGGACGACTCCCCCACCAAGAAATCATGGACCCTGTTTGCATCTAAAAAACCAACACTTTTTCCCAAGGAGTGTAATACTTCTGATGAAAAACCCCTTCAAGACTTGCTACAGAACAATGGACATTGATCGCCCTTAGGTCTTGTGGCTTCCCTCCATAAACTTGAAACCCTAACCGTAGGATTTCTTTTGAGAAAAATGTATCGTTCTCCAAACCCCTCGCTTCATTCGAATCTACGTTATGAACTTCATAATGAGAAAGAAAAATGACGCCCCAGATATTTCCTACTACTGGAAGTCCACATTTTTCCATCCCTAATACTTAGCATCAAAACCCCCAAAAAAACCTAACAAATAAACCTCTCTGAGCTGAATGACAAATGAGAAAGAGAAAATGTTTTGCTAATTCAGATACAATACCTCCAAAGTGGGAAGAGTAGAGAATATCCCATCTTCTGGTAAGCTAGGTGTAAACTCCTTCTCCATTTAGAGATGCTGAGGTGGAGGAAATTGCTAGATGGTCTCAAGTTCGAAAGGATCTAAAGAATAATATACTATATCTTCTATACTACCATGTTCTTTCACATAACCATAACTGCTAATAGTTTCATGGGACTACATAATAATAATTGAAAAGTGTCAATCACCCTAAACCATCCTCGAGGGCTTCACACTATGGCTACTCTATCAAATCTTGGGCCATAGGGTTTCACGTCATAGATAGGTTTACCACACATACCTAAACAAACAGAAAGTGATCCCAAAAAATACTTAGAGCCCACTTGAAATGACTTTCACTATCCTTCACATTCTAGAAGAGAGATAAAACACTACAAAATTACTGTAGAAACTGCTTTTGAAGAGCATGTATTCATTATCTACCTTTTCTTATGTGTTTGCATCATTTTGATCTAGGTACATAATATTTGGAATCAGAGAAGGAAAATCTTGGGATTGACTTCCTCAAAACTAGTCATCTTGAAATTTATATCAACTCTTTTTGGCTTGGGATAAGGGTTTGAAACTTTATAGTACAGATATTATAGCTTGAAGTAATTTGGATTCTAGTTTGAGAAAAATATTCATTGCGGTTTAGATTTTATGAGCAATGCAGGTTAGGGATTTTACAAGCCCTAAATTCAGTCTTAAACTGTAGAAATTCTATATAGATTCATAATTGCTCATGTAATTTACTAAAACATAATACTCAAATCTACTTTACTCATCTGCAGAAAGCAATTCATGATCGAGAACACAAATCATAAGAATGTATAAAGATTCAACACACATACATAGAGATCTATTTAGGGGAAAGAAACTACTCAAAACCCCTTTTTATCTATATTGCATTAATCGAAGAATTTGGATGAATACATATGCTTGCTCAAACTTGAGCACAACCTGCACCTGTATAGTATATCCTGCTACTTCAGTAACTGACTCTGGCCAATATTTAGCCAATTTCTCAGCCTCTAAACTCTTATTTCCTTGTGTTTTTACTTGACGAATTAGACCCCTATTAATTAGGAAATTCCTCAATCTGGATTGCAAAATTCCTTTAGGTTGATCTCTGACAACACGCACCACATGTACAAATTGGAATAGCCTAATCTCAATTGGGTAACTAGAATTATCTGCACGCATAAATTGTTTTGGGTTGATTGATGGGTTAACTGGTTGATCATTAAATATGACTAAAGTCACACCCCACTATTGGACCTTCCACTACTTCTTCTAACTGTTAGAACTAGTTTAACTAACCTTAACTGAATTTAACTGAAATAGAATGCTAGAAATTAGCAATAAATCATACTAAACTAAAATCCAGGTTCCCCAACTCGAATTAACTGACTTAACTAAGTGAAAAATTCCATGTCACCTTAGTTAACTACCTCCAATATTTCTACTAAAATAAGATTTCGAATTTTAATCTAGTTTGACTAGGGAAAAGCCACACTTATATTTTCTTCTGCATTTTCAACATTCCCTCTCAACAAGAAAGGGATTATCATATACCCCAATCCTGCCTCTACGGAAATCAAATTTTACTCTTGACAAAGCCTTCGTAAAATTATTTGCATCTTGTTCCTCTGTAGGAATTCATTCCAACAACATCATCTGCCTAAGCACACAATCGATATGCATGGATCGATCATGAAATATTGGATTTTTAGAGAGTTTGATACAACTTTGATTATCACAGTAAATCACAGTAGGATCCATCATCTAACAAAATAACCCAACAAGAATATTTCTCATCCATATCACCTCATTTGTTGCTTAACTGGCAGCCATATACCCTGCTTATGCTGAGTTGAGTGCCACAGATCTTTGCTTCCTGTTGTACCAAAAAACTGTTGTGGATGCAATAATGAAAATTCCTCCTCATGTGCTCTTCCGGTTTGATGGGCTCCCTGCCTAATCTGCATCCATGAAGCCTGGAAGCTTCACTCCCCATTAGAGAAATGTTGAGGTCTAAAATGGCCCTCCTAAGGAAATTATAAAATAACAGTATAAATAATAAAATAAGAGTAGATTACATCATCAAATTTTAGAGGGAAAAATGAAAAAACTACTTTTTCAACTCGTATATTAAACTTATATCCTTATTGTTTTACTCAAATTTCAAGTGAGAGCACTCATTGGATGCATAATTTAATTCCTCATCCAAGGAGTACCCATGTTTCATACTTTTGATGGACCTTGCTACACTAAAAATGAGAAATACATGAAAAATGTGATTGCAAACACGTTTTTAATGTATTTCTCATTTTTAGTGTAGCAGGGTCTATCGAAAGTATGAAACATGGGTACTCCTGGATGAGGAATTAAATTATGCATTCAATGAGTGCTTTCGCTCAAAATTTGAGTAAAATCGTAGGGAGATAGGTTGAAATTATGAGTTGAAAAAGTAGTTTTTTATATTTTTTAATCTTTTTACTTTTTTACTCCAAAAATGTTGAATCATCCATCGTGGTTGATATGATCATCTTGAACAGTATTAATTCTTATAAATTTGATTTTGGTTGTATATTTTTGTTTTGAGGCCCATTTTTGACCTCAAAATTTCTCTAATGTCTCTGTGTCTATACCATAGTCCAAACCACAACACATGCTTTGTTGCCTTCTAATACAATTTGGTTGGCTTAGCCATGATAGCTTGACTAATCTTGTTGACTACATAACACATGTATGGTCATGTGTTCACCAAATACATTGGTGAACCCACAAGCTACTGATAGCTGGTAGCCTCCACTACTTCACCTGAAGTAGCATCCTCTTTTCTCCAATTCCTTGTTAGAGGAGTCACCATTGGTTTGCTACTCTCCATGTGGAAATTCTTCAGTATCTCATTAGCATACTTTCAATGAGAGTCAAACAATTCCCCATATCCTTTCCATACTTGCAAACCAAGGAAAAAATGCATGAGTCCCATGTCCTTCATTTCGAATTCTCTTGCAAAGCCCTCCTTCTAAGATCTGATCAACCTCTCATCACCAGTTAAAGTTAAATCATCGACATATAACATAATTATAAATAATGTATGTTCAACCACAATGTGATAAAGGTTTGCATCTGCTTCACTTTTGGAGAAGCCCAACCCAGTGAGACAACTATTGATCCTGGTGTACCAAGCATAGGGTGCTTGCTTCAATCCACACAGCGCTCGCTTGAGTCTACACACATGCAACTCTCTGTAAAAGGTCTCAAAACCTTCAAGTTGTTCAATGTACACCTCCTCCTCAATAAATCCATTGAGGAATGTTGTCTTCATATCCATCTGTTGGATCTTCCACCCCATCTGCACAGCCAGTGCTAGAATTGATCTGATGGAAGAGTACCTTGCTACTGGAGAAAAGGTCTCCTCATAGTCAATTTCCATAGGGACCTGACCATATTTTGGATCTTCCATCGAAATGTCTTCTCCAACAAGAATACTTCCATTCACAATAATACTTTTAGTCATAGGGATACTTTTAGTTTTAGACGAAAACTCTTCCTTAGCCCTTTCCCTGGTCACCCTCCTAGTACCAGCCATCGACACCAAGGACGACTCCACCCTTACATTTTTAGACCTTTCCAAGGGTTGTTTTTGCTTTGCCTTCTTGGACTTTTTTACTGGTTTACTCTGTTTTTAGTCTCGGATCTTGCTCCACACCCAAATTAAATGATCTGTAAACTGTTATGGATATCCCACTAGACAGTTCATCACAACAGATCTGATAATAATATATTAAAATACTGAAATTTTACACTATTACAATTTTATTAAACTTGAAGATCTGTAAATTTAACTAAAATTAGTGCATTCGTGTGAATATAAATTATTTAGAAAAGTGGATAATGACAAAATAAGATCTCACACACACATAAGATACAAGTTATTCTCTCTGGGAAACCCTTTCAAGAGAAAACCTAGCTGGAAGGTGAGGCCGCTTCGCTCTCTTTCTCTATCTAGAAATATGGCTACAGGTACAAAGAAGTAATGTTTGTGGCCCATGGACTGCTACAGTGAAAAAAACTTCTTTGTGTGCTCTACCTCCTATCTCTCTTGGCTCTCTTTTCTCAGCTTTGGAACAAAATTCTCTCGAAAGAATGGAATTCCTCTTCCTCCTAGTGGCCCAGTTATAACACATCCTGATAGCCTACTAGTGGTTAATTTTGACTATATCAACTCTTAACTAGAATTACAATATAGAATATTCTAAATTCTTTTACATCATAATCACGTGGCTAGTCCTTTTTCCATGAATAATGGGGGTTGGCGCAACATCCTCCCAAACTTTAGGTGTGAAAAGAGGAAGGTTAACTTCTGAGTGGCATAACTTTTGCATACAAACTCTAATTGACGCGCTTCTTGTGTCGTTGGAAAGATATTATGTGTAGAATAGCATGAAAAGGTGTTGCACGAAAGTGGTAAATTTTTACCCCAGAAAAACAATTTTTGATACCTCAAAATTCTTCGAGAAGGTTTCATAGCCCATTTTGCCAAATTGGGCCCTGTCGGTAAAAACGGTCCCGCGAGGTGATTCCTCCACTTTTTCCACTCTTAATGCATTGAGATGGATGACAAACAATATAATGATCCAATACAGATCATTAAAGGAATAAATTAAATAAGCAGGAGATTAACAACGTAAAATAATATCACTCACAAATGTAAATAAATGTCTGGCATAAATGTTATATTAATTAAAAAATCTTCACATCACAAGCTTATCTAGTTTTCACATCACAAGCTTATCTAGTTTGAGGAGTGAGAACTTCAACAACATCTCCCTAGTCTCACTAGTTTTATCCTCAGACCCATTTATACGATTTATATATCATAATGTAGCAAAGAGGCGCTAAGACTGACTCTCATTTAGAAACATATGGATCTACAATCCAATTTTACTCTAGCATGAAACCAAATGCCCAGATAGGACACCTGAAACTGGATCTTCCTGTAGAAGTCGACCATTGAATCTTTGCACCTACTTTATCAGGTTGTTGCATCATTGGAGGGAAACAAAATATTTCACTGGATCACATCAAACAATCTAATTGCCAACTCATACTTTGAAAAGTTGACTATGAACTGTGGTACTTGCAGCCACCTAGGTACATGCACTGCATAGATTAAGGTTAATGGTTTGTATTGACCATAAATTTTTAGAAAAGCACACAAATCAAATAATTTTGACATTAAACATAGATGTGCCTTCCCAGATTTGTATAATATTATATTTTCAATACTTTTCTTCAAAAGCCACATCAAAATGAATGGTAAGCACTTATAGGTTTAGGCCAAAATTGAGTAAAACAAAGGTGGGTAAGGGAAAAAGTAAGACATTTTCAGCACCCATCACTGAGAGAACCCATTAGCCACAAATATGGCCTTGTATTTCTCTATGCTTCCATCTACTACATTATTTACCTTGTAGATCCACCTCAAACCCACCACTAATTTGTCCTATGGTCTTGGGACCACTTCCCAAACACCATTTCTGATAATGAAATCATATTCCTCTACCACAAAATCAACCCATACTAGCTTATTTGCGGCTTCCTCGAATGAGGATGGCTCAATATTTACATAATCACTCATTAGAGTCATGTAGCCAGTGTACCTATATGGCAACCTCCTTTGCCTGCAATGTGATGTGGGTGCTCCCACATTCTCTCTAACATCATGCAATAATCTGTCAGCTTCCCTGGTTCACCTCCTTCCTTCTCTATATGTCTCTGCTTGGGTGGATTTCTCCACTCTCTTCTCCTTTTCTTGTGGATTCTCAAAAACTTCCTGAGGTTCTTCTTTTGGAGCTAAAAGCTCATGATCTGAAAGAAACTAAAGCTCCCTATCAAGAGAACACCTCATTACCTTCTCCTCATCAAACTTCACATCTCTCCTAACAACTGTCATCTTGAGAGGTGGAAAGTACACATGATATTTGTGGGGTGTTTCTGTGTACCCCATAAATATGCCCAAATATGCTATTGGCTCAAGATTTTTCCTTTATTCCTTAGAAGAATGATAGTAAACAGATGATCCAAAGATCCTGAAGTGTGACACATCTAGTTTCTTCCGTGAAAAATATTCTTATGGTGTAGTCATGCCAAGAATCCAATGAGGACTCTTGTTCTACAAATAGACCATTGTGTTGCATTCTTCAGCCCACAAGTGTAGTGATAGGCTTTGGTCATGCAACATTGCCCTTGCAACTCCCACTATACTTTTGTTCTTCCTCTTAGCCACCCCATTCCGCTGTCGGTTGTGGGGTGTTGTCAACTCTCATCGAATTCCTTCCTTTGCACATAAATTTGTAAACTCATTCAACACATACTCACCTCTATTATCGCTCCTAAGCGCCTTCACTTTCTTTCCAATTTCTTTCTCAACAAGTGCTTTAAATTCAACAAACAAGGAGAATGTCTAGTCTTTCTTCTACATGAAGAAAATCCAACACTTACGTGAGAAATCATTTACAAATATAACATAGTACTGATGCTTGGTAGTGGAGGCTGTCGAGAAAGGTCCATAGACATTAGAGTGGATCCTTTCAAGGATTGCATGTGCCTTGCTATCCTGATCGTTGAAGGCGGATTTTTTGTACTTCCCCAAGGTACACCTTTTGCATGTATCGTGTTGCTCTAGTGCTTGTTTTGGGAGACTTGCAGAAATATGCTGCATGATTTTCAAAGCACCTGATTTAAATGGCCAAATCTTCTATCCCATAGTTCATCGACATCTTGGCTCTACACCTTCTTCGCCTATGTGTTCAATGTAACACAATCTCCCACATCCATCTTGTAGAGGTTCTTCACTCAAACCCTGATCTTCTTCGCTTGTCCCATGATGATGTGTCTAAGGAATTCCTTCCCTTTATTTAATATGGCATCATATCCACGGTATTCCAACACAGCTATGGACACTAGATTCTTCTTCAGACCCGGTACAATCATCACATCCTTGAGCTTGAGAGCGGAGCCATACTCCCTCTGAAAAGTAATTGTACCAATACTGGTCACACTAAACTTTCCATCATCTCCCATCTCGATGTGCATATGGATATCTTTCTCCTCCAATTCACTGAAAAATTATTTGTCATTGTCATGTGGAAGGAGGCACCACTATCTAGATATCACACACTACCCATCACTGTTCTTGTCATGCAAGCAATGAGGGTGAAGTCCAACTTGAATTTTGAAGCCAAAGCTTCACCTGTCGCTCCTCCTAAGGGCTTCTTGCCTGCCTTATGTGTGGAAATTTCGTGGCATAATGTCTCAGTTCATGATAGTGAAAGCACTTGATTTTGGACACGTATTTCTTCTTCCCCCCTTGACTAGATCTTCTTTGGATTGGGATTTCTTCACTTTCCCTTTCTTTGCCTTTCCATCTGTTAACACCCAGGTTGTTCCCTATGACTCCCAAGGGAATACGGCCGGCGTCACCACTAACAAAGCTTTGGAGTATAGGTCCTAGCCTACCTATAATCAGAGAGGGCTCTCTCTTTAAGCTTTAGCTCTGTTTTGTGAAGATTTTAGGCTAGTTATAAGTTTTAGTTTTTGTTTGAGACTTTTGTTGTGAACTGTTGTTGTGAAAAGGGCATGGACTGTGTGAAATATGCTAGTCCATTGGGCATATGGAGTCAGAAATCTGAGACAGTCCTGGTGCCTGTGATGGAGAAAGTTTTACTGCAAGGCTAGATGGCTATTCTTAATATAAATTCTGATTAGTGAGTGAAACAATGGGAAATGGAATTACAGACAGTGTGATAACAATTTGAACAACAATTTCTACTTAGTAGCATACATGAATTACTAAATAGTAACTGTGAATTATTCAGGGTTTATTGGAGCAGTTAAGAATTCCAATTAAACAGTTGAAGTCATATAAAACATTTATAGTAAAGACAGATTGAGATCAGGGTGTCTCCATGGACAAATCCTGAGCTATTCTTTTTCTTTATTCCTATATTTAGAACAACATATGAGAGATGCGAGCTTAAACAAATAACAAAACATTAACAGAGATAGAGAACACTTATTATATTAAGCCACAGCACTAGAATCTTGTAGCATTCAATGGTTCCAAGACAGCATGCATCAGTAAGACCCAATTCCTGTAACTCCAAGCTTTATTTATAACATCCTTTCAGAAATTACAGCCGAGTTCTCCTTTCTTCACCAGAAAACAACAACAACCCCTCTGCAAGCTTATGCGAGGGGGAATATATACAATCGGTTTTACAAAATATCTAACCGCTGAGTTACTTGATAAATTAAATACGGTCACCAACTTTACAAAATAGGATATAAGGAAGTTATTGCTACCCTAAATGTAAGATAAATAGTCTTTAATTCTGTCAGAACTCTTCTTGACCTTTGGAGGACACTGAGTCGGTTGAGCGTTCTGCATTAATGCTGAATGATG